>JAGMVL010002171.1:600000-845438 GCA_019202695.1 Populus x sibirica
CATTCATAAAAGGCAAGAAAGCAACCTTTCAACCACGTTTCATTTACAAGATAAAAGAAATAGCAGTAAATAACAATTTACATGTTAATTCAGACATAAAATTAGTAAGAAAAAAAATAAGAAAGACACGTTAAAACTTTCGGTTAACAAGGGCTATGTAAAATCTTATATATATTAATCCTTAAAATGACCAATAAAACCATAGGAAAACTCACCAAGTTACAGGGCAAAGTATTTATAAAAAAAGAAAAAAAGTTGATATTTCGACTCCTGCAAGGGTCACTACTAGAACATTGTCAAATACAAATAAAAATACTGACGAAAAACAACCCTTCAGTAAATTACAATGACATTTATCAACGGAATATTTCATAGCTATTTCTATTTGTATTCATTTCATCGGTGAATATCGAGAAAATTACAATTAGAAATGAAAGAATGAAGAAAAAAATAATGTGTTATTATTATAGATGGAAATACCGAGAAAATATGTTCGTCGGTAATATTTAAGTTATAACCTTACAAACGAGCTCCCCTTCTCCATCTGTTAAGTATCTCTTTTTTTTAATTTAAAACATTCATTTAATTCCATGCAAATATTTGTTCAACTTAAATAAAAAAGTTAAAAACAAAATGTATGTTAAGGCTTCAATATGCAAGGCTTTTATTATTGAAGAGATCTTAACATTTATATCGTATTATTTTGAACCTCACTTGAGAACAAGAATCGATTGCGTTCTAGGACACGATGATAGTGGAGAATTTGTCAATATTTGTCAATATTTGTCAATATTCTCTCATCCCGAACAACCTTCACAAAAAAAATGCAATTAAAAAAAGATACTTGACAGAAATCAAATTCAAACATGCACATAATTATATGTTATTTAAATATGATGAATTGAGAGCATTTATTCAACAAGTAAAACATTAATATGTTATACTTTTAAACATTTTTATCTTATACACTCGTAAACCGATAGATTGAGAAATTCCTTGTGAGCAACAGTGTTAATTTTTACTATTTAAAAATTCATATCTGACTGAATCTCAAGTTTTTCAATTACAAGATGAATAATTTGTCATGTGGTTCAGAATATATATCATATTTATTAATTGGAAGGGAATTCTAGTGGTAGTTTAAACTATGTTAGGGTCCTGAAAAAAAGGCCAAGTGCTATAACAGTTATTTCGTCAATGGATATGTCTTTTATATTGAAGAGTATGGTCAGGGTATAAAGATCTATAACAATGGAGTTTATGTTAAGGGGTCAATTTCTAATGAGTTTGAAGTTGATTATTATGAGAAGTTAGAAGAGGTGATTGAACTGCAATATTATAGCGAGCTTGATAAAATTTTTTATTCAAATGTTATTGGTATGATACCAACGTTAGAGGAATTAAAGTAGATCCTCATTATGATTTGGTTAAAATTAATACAAAGATTAGACTTCATAATGTCGATAATGTCTTTGTTTTTATAAAACAATGCCAATAAGATTATACATACACTTTTCCTTTTAAAAACAGTCATTGAATGACTAATTGATTATTCATAGTGAAAGAATAATTTATGATTGACCATTATGCATCATATCCCATGAATATATAATTGACCCTTCCATGTAATTGGCCAATTTATACAATGAAGTTAATTTAGTATGGTGCGCTAGAAAAGAATGATGTTTTATATATCTCTGCTCATCCTTTTATTGCGGAAAATAAATCAATCTACGATTGGCTTGTTAGACGACCACATGAAAAATATGAACCTCGCCAAAATAATGTGCTGCATATATAATAATTAACGTCTGCCAACATGATGGAATCACAAAAAATCAACTCCAAAATTACTTTTCCCCACCTTCTCCTTCATTCGCTTTATATAAGTCAAACTTGTATGCCAAATTAAACGCTGGTTTGATTCACAGTAACTTTATTACACCTTTTAAAGGAATCTTATCAGAAGATTTACAGATGAGTGTATATGAGACACAAATCATGATCGATTCAGTGATCACCACCAATTAATCTGGTATATATGTAAAATTATTGTTTTCTGACATCTCTGTTAAGAAAGTGTTATGAGAGACAGAAAAGGAATGATGATACATCTTTGTTTTTTTACTTAGCTTCATAATGAAGGAGAATGAGAATATATGCCCCCACAGCTGGTTTATAACATCAATATGTCTTTCCAAGAGGTGAGCACTGGGTGTGAGACCTCCCTCCCTCCCCCTCCCTCTCCCTCCCCCCCCCCCCCCCCCCCCCTCTCTCTCCCCCTCTATGGAAAATTAACAGCTTGTTCAATGTGGCTGAATATGATTAAGTTTTAAGGTATTTGTTGATTTGAGACCTTAGTGACCGATTTTAAGATTATGACCTGACCTCGCAGAATCTTTGTCGACTTTTCTAATGCTTTTCTACGTCTGCACCGTCACAAGCCGGATAAAATTGTATATGTTGAAGCATGTATCCCGTTGGGGAACTAAATTTAAAACCCGCTGGTTTTATTTTTTATTTCTTAGCACGTGATTTTTATTTTATTCTATTTCCGTGATTATTTAATTTTAGGGCAGCACTTCTTGCACTTCTCCTGTTTATAATCGTACCCGCACCATAGCTTTCTTGTTTTTAAAATTGTCGAAAAGCTAGCTCTTGTGCTTAACTTCAAGATTTCTCTAATCATTTCACCTCCTACCAAAACCATGAAACCTTATGTTTGGACTACTCCATGGATTGATGTCGTTTGTTTAGATTGAACCTTTATTAATAGGTGTTGTGATTCCCCGTTACAAATGCATATATTTTATGTTGAATATTAGCTTCACGCGTGAACCAAAGACAACAAATTAATGCAATATATTCTACATGTCGTTTTTAAAAATGCTCAAGTTTAATATTCTTTAACATATCATACAGGGAAATCAATCATAAGTGATATTGGGACTTTCTTTAACATATCATTCTGTTGTAAATGCATGGATTATTGTCTCGGATTGGATTGTGATGGAGTTCGAGACTGTTTCAAGTGTTTGGAATACTAATCTCTTTATATTATTCGAGCTTGTTATTAATCTTGGTACTGCCAATGCTTATCAATGGAGCAAAGATAGATTGTTTGAAGTAAGGGACATCGATCACATGTTTGATAAATTGCCAAACCTAAAGCCTTTGAAGGTTGGGTTTCGATGGATTTAACCTACTAAAGATGATGAGTAAGCGGGAGGGATGACATTAAATTGATTTCCTTACGAGGTCCCAATGCAAGAACATGAAACATAGTCTTTGAATAAGCATCTATATATGTTTGTGGGGTGCTTTGATACTTGTTGTTTAAGACTTTAAGTGAGTTGATGGAATTGCTCTGAATATATAAGAGAATCTTATTGTTGCATTCTTCGGATGGTACTGGTCATTTTCATGCATCATGCCTCTGCTTCTATAGAAATGAAATTGGGGGTTGGGGTTTAACTAAAAGACAGGAGCTATTCAGCAACAATAATAAATAAATAAATAAATAAATAAAACCCTTAACTTATGAGAGTGCGATTATAAACGGGTTGTTGTTGGTTTCAATATCCGGGCAGCGCGTGGTAATGCAGTTGAAATTTAAAAAACAAAAAGAAAATAATTATTTTATATATTTTCAAATCGTTTTAATAGGTTAATATTAAAAATAATTTTTAAAAATTAAAAAATATTATTTTAATTTAATTTCAACTTTAAACTTCAATCATTACCTTTTAAATAATATTTTAGAGTTATAAATGGGCTACAGTCTAATTGACATCTGATGAGATATAAAAAAAACTTGCGAGTTTTTTTTTTTTTTCCTTTCAGTTTTTTCTTGGTGAAAGGCTGAGCGTGGTTTCAGATGAATAATCTGTGGCCGGCCTCAAACACAATTTGAAAATTTTCAACTTTTCAAGTTCATGTTCAAGCCTGACAGTCTCCTCGTGATCATAATTTAATGATCTATGAATATGAAATATTGCTATAGATTCTTGAAAAAAAAAAATCCCTCTTTTTGGTACGAAGAACACCTTTAAACCCTTGATTCTTGAATGTGTTAAAAATCAATTTAATTTAAACACATTTTTATTGTAGTCCAATCGACCCAAATCAATAACGCTGCCAGTTACCATAAACTGAATTAGAAGTTCAGAGCCCTCTTGTGGGCCATGATGCCTCTTGAGCAACAATGACTAGACTGTTTTGGGCTTCGGCCCCTGCCACTACCCAAAAAAACAAAACAATGACTTCCCCTTATTGACAATAACAAAAAAAACCTGAAACTAAAAGATTTGGGGGTTTTTTACTGTGCACACACTGGAGCATGTTTTTTATTTTAGTTCTTGTAGTTTTTAAATTCTATGTTTTATTGTAAAAATTTATTTTTATTATATTTTAATATATCATGATTAAGAGAGAAAAAAAGAGACATCAAAGAAGGAGAAGAGGAGAAAACTTTCAACCAATCATATTTCAGTCAATCTTTTAGTCGTTGAGATCATCTTGAAGCGGAAAATTCAATAAAAATGGTATGAACCTTAAATCATGCCAAAACAATATATCAAAGACCAAAATGTATTATTGGATTTGATTTTGAATTTCTAAATTAGTTAGAGTGTGTTCTGAAATTGAAAATAGACGATGTTTTTTGATGTTTTTGAATAAAAATAAATTAGAATTAGAATTTTAAGAGTAAAAATTATTACATCCTAATTTTTAATGGTCAGAAAATATTGTAAGATGACAAGATATCGTCTAACCATGTAAATAACGTGCTATTCACTATATTTTTTTTAAAGGTGAAGTGCTCGGGCCTAACCTTTTAAATCCAGACACAATTGGCTTGACCCTCCAAACCCGAACACGCCTAACTTGTCCTTTCAAGCTAGGCATGGCTAACCTTGACTCTCTTGACCCTTAAATGGCAGTGGATACTTCAATTTGAGCCAAAATTTGTTAAGGTTTCAATTTGACCAAATGTAAAAAGTAGAGGGGTCGATGATATGTTTAGCAAAGTATTAAAACTTAAAAAAGTATCGCCATAACAGGACATGACTTGAGACTTTCGAAGAGGATAGGCATATGATGAGGTGAGGTCTGGTAGGAGGAATGGGAACCGGGTTTACTTCCGAGGTCTGTCACCCCCAGAATTTTGAGATTTATTTTAGTTTCATCCTCAAATGTTTTATTTCCTTCATAATCGTTAAGCATTTGACCCCTTAAAAAATCCATTTTTTTCTATGGTGCTTAAAACCTTAACTAATTTTTCGTTTTGAAATCCACCCTAGTTTTTTTTTTTTTTTTGTTGCACCCCTTTTTTATGAAATCATCGCCTCTGGATTTTAAACCCAACAATCTTGTTTTCTATTGAAAGTAAGTTGAGAGTATTTGATCCAGAATACTTCTCGTTCGATTGAAATTACTATGGGTTTGACAAAATTCGTTCATGTAAGACACGGATTCCTGTTTTTTTTTTTCATATGAAATAATTCCTAAGATGTTTATATAGACCACAAATAGGACCATTTCTTGGGGATCGTATGGTTTAAACTTCCTTTTTATAACACAAATATTTGAGTCACCATAAATCATAAGAACATTAGTTCTAGATCCTTTATAATTTCTAAAGGGCCTATGTGATTTAATCCTCCTTTTTAAAATTGAAAAAAAAATAGTTTTCTTTGTAATGAAATAAACAGAATATATATTTATGATATGATAAGAAAAAATATATATATATATACTGTTTTTTTACTTCTAGGATCTAATCCTAGTGATTTTCATATCAAGACTTCTAGACATATATTTTTCTTTTCCAGTAAAAAACAATGCAGAAGCTGCATTATCATCATCATCATTATTTACTTCTTGAGATTATGATGATGATTATATGGCACCAGAAGTTGTTGGGTAACTAAAATCACAAGGTAATTATGCGGTGTGCCAAAATTTTATTCTTCTCAATCCTTTATTTTTTATTCCCGACCTTACCAGCTTAACAAAAATATTCACTCCATAACTCCAATTAAAATATATTTAAACTAATAGTAATAAGTGAAAAATAATTAAAGAGAAACATCGATCGGGGAAGCCTACATGTATTCCTACACAATGAATAGTGCAATCTAAAAGAAGTAAAATGTAAGAATTACATTAAAAAAAAGAAAAAAGAGTAAAGCAATCTCTCCATATATTTATATGCACGAATTAAATATCCCTACTAAATTTCTGATCCGACGATCCTTTCCGGCTACTAGATAAACTTGATTGATCCGAGTTAGCCAGTGAAGAAGAGACCCCATTTCCACACTTAGCAACAGTCCTCACACTCTCTATCAACTCCTCAGTTCGTGTCTCTTGTGCCAGTATCTCTGCCAACTGCTCGGGGCATATCACTAGCTTAACCTTCCAAACCCCTGTGCTATTATACCTTGGAAACACCTCAGCTTCCGTAGATGATCGCTTCAACATCCTCTGATTATCAAACGACATCCGATAAGGTGTAAGTTTGGATGATGAAGTAGAGGAAGACAAAGAATTTATGCTGTTGTTGTTGTTTGTATTGTTCAATGAGGTAGTGCTGGTGTTTATAGGGAGAAGGTAGTAGAGTTGGCCGCCGTGGAGTTCTTCATTGTGGAAGAGAGGTTGAGAGAAGAGGTCACGGCTACGGTAGATGGCGTGGCCAGGAAACTCGTTGGTTATGCACTCTGCTGTGATGGGTGAGTACAACTCCATGATACCACCATTTGTTGTCACAACTTTTATCATTTCTTCTACTTCTAAGCTAAATCCTTTGAACACGCAATTCCCCATGTATCTATATGTGAGAGATTATTTATCAATCTTGCTGTTGTTGATAATGGTGACGATGCAGGAGGAGGAGGAGGAGGAAAGAAAAGACTATGATATGGGCATATATTGGGTTAATTATGAGTTGGTAATTAAGGAGTTTCTTGAGGGTTTCTTCTCCTGGGCCATGTTTAGCCGACACAAGTATCCTTTGCTTGGTCTGAGCAAATCACCATTCTTAATTTGTGATCTCTATATCATGATGGCCCCACGTTTCCTGATCATGAAGGTTTTGTTCTGGTGCTTTGAGGATCAAGTATCATCCTTGGTTGTTAAATAATGTAGGAAGAAGAACGTACAGGATCCGAAGGTCAAAATACTTGAGAGTTTGACTATCATAGTGGAGGGTCGATCTTGATCATCATATACACGGTTCAAGGTCAATGACCGCATCAATGTGTCCATGCTTTTTATTAGACTTGCACATAGCTTTTACCTTGTGGAGCCCAGATTTAAGCCATGAAAAGAAGAGAGGACTTGTAAATTTAGGAATGGGGTCGGAGGTTTGTCCTGCTCGTAAAGTTTTTTGTGGATATGTTTGGTATAATTAGCCATCCACCGTGGAACAACCAGCAGTTTCTGTCTTCACGGCGAGTCGTACTTGAGAGAATAGGTCAAAGATAAGACGGAGTTTGCTAGGAGAATCTGATTAATAAATCTTTTGGAAAAAGAAAGGTTGCCCATTAATGCATGGAAAGTTTTTTTTTTTTTTTCTGGATCTAGGATTCTTATGTCACTTTTATGCGACCGTGGTAATTTAATTTCATTATAAGTATATAAAAAAAAATTAACGACAAATACTTTGGACAAATTGGAGGAGCGAGGCACAGTCTTTAATTAAAATTGCGTGTGATTCTCATCGAACAGCATTAAATTTTCCATGCATACGCACACTAATGGATACAGGAAAAATTACATCATCGTGTTATTGAATATTTGATATTATAGTTTAGGATAATTTTTAATAGTATTTTTTATTTAAATATATATTAAAATATATTTTTTAGATTTTTTATGTTTAATATCATTATGTCAAAATAAAAAAAATACTAATTAGATATATATTTTAATGCAAATATTTTTAAAATGTTCAAAAACATCGGTCACTCAATTAAGCTAGGAAAAGCCCTAGTGGATCATGCACTTAATTATACGAATGATTTGGCAGGTTTAGCGTGCTAAAATCTTTCGGTGGCACTCATTGTGCATTGAAGTTTTCTTTTGCAATTATGATGAAATTACATGTCCTGTAACCGTCCTAATATAAAGGATATTTGGGCCTTAGCAAAAGTTCCACGAGCCGAACTAGCATTTTATAGATGTATGGTCCTCCAGCCTAGCCACGGCCAGCAAGTTCTCATCGAATTAATTTTGTAATGCTGAAGTCGAAGCAGAGTTATAAGAGGTGACCTGACCGTTTGTTTTCTGCTAACTTCACAATCCAGGGCTAGCTAGAAATTCTTAAGTTTAGTTACATCCAGCAATTATAAACTCAAAAGGTTACGCTTCTGTATAACCTAGCAACTTCCTCGCCATGATAAAAAAGGAAAAAAAAACTTTATTATGATAAATTTGCTCGATATTTCAGTTTTAGTGGGCATGGAATGATGTGATAATCATCCATTCACTTGATAACGGTAGGTAGGATGTGTTGGAAGATTAAGGTTTGGTGCGAAGATTACTCAAATTTTGAAGTTAGATGTTAATATATATATATTGCATGGGCCTGCTTCAATCATCACCTTTCTCAATTGCCCGCCGAAGAGTTGCAGTTGCACCGGTGCCAATCATCGGCACCTTATAACAGCGAATTTGAACACATTTTAATGTTTTTCAACTTTGATTTGGCTTATGTAATGATCCTTAGCATTAGAATATGTGACAACTGTTACTTTGGCCGATTAATTACTCCTGTCTACCACCGAATGGTTGCCAGAGGATTGCTTTTTATGTCAAATATTTGAGAGGTTCTAGAAGAGTCTTGTTGGTGGTTTTGGCAATTCTTTGCTTGAAGGTAAAAAAATTAACTTAGATTATGCTTATCATAGGGATGGGATAAACGGTAGGATGAATGATTTATTACTTTACAAGAAAAGAAAGGGATGAGAGTAATTATTTCATTTAAATCTTAATTAAAAATATTGAAAATTACAAAGAAATGAAAGAATATGAATCAATCTATTTAAATTGGAATAATTGAAAATTATAAAGGAGAAGGGCTTGGAGGAATTGCTCTAATCCCTACTTGAATCCTTGTTCCTTTTATGAAACGAAAGATATACTTGATTCCTTCCCTCTTATTCATCCTTCCCTTGACCCTTTTAGTTGCTTGACTATCAAGCAAAATGGAAGGATAAGAGTTAATCTATCTAAATCGAAAGCATTGAAAATTACAAAAAGGTAAAAGGTATGCATGAATCACTCCATCAAAATTGGAATAATATTGAAGACTGTAAATGAGAAGGGATCAGGAGGGATTCTTCTAAACCCTTCTTGAATCCTTATTCTTCTTACTAAATAAAGAATATATATACTTAATCCATTTCTTTTTATCTATCATTCTCTTCATTCCTCCTAATAAAGAAAATGCAAATATCATCTGTCAATCAATTGTGACTCAATTAGTATTTGTATGAAACTCCTCTAGGAAATTTTGAATTCAAATAATTAAAACAAAACGTGGATGTCATTTTAGAATTTCTTTTCCTTTTTCTTTTTTCTATCTTTTTGAGACTTTTGTACCAGCTAATTATATATATATTGGAGACATCCGCATAGTAAAACAAAAAAAAATTTAAAGGAATTTAGTGGTTTGTTTTCCCTGTGGTTTTAGGTTGAGCCCTGTGGTTGCTAATATAATAGTCACTGGAGGCTTACATGGTCGTTAAGTTCAGGGTCCGTGAAATTAGTCGAGATACGTGCAAACTGATTCGGACACTCACATTAATAAAAAAAAAATCTTTTTAAAAGTTTATATCTACTAGGATTGTCCGCATGAGGACCATCCTATAAACCTTTCTTTACGAAATTTTAACTCCAACATAATAATTTTCAGCTCAATGGAAAGCATGAAATTAATTAACGCTTTAACTATCATGATAGCAAATAGAATCACGTTTTGTTGCAACTTGTTGACACTTCTCATAAAAAGGAAAACTTGTTCGCAAATAGGAGAGTACGTAGGAATGAGAATTCGTGACTATTAGAGCAGCCAGCATGGTCCCGGTTTTTGTTTTGGGGTTTGGACAGCAATTCTGACCACGAAGTCATCGAATTCTGCCATGGTCATAATATACAACAGTATCATCTAGCATCAATTAACTTATATTGAAATTAGGATATCAGAGTTGTTAATACACGACGTCAGGCGACGGCTCCCGCTTTTTTGTTTTTATTTAACAAAAAAGGTATTTTTCTCGATTAGGGGAAACAAAGATTTTATTGGAGTCGCCATCTAGTAATTTGAGGGAACTAGAAATCCCAAATTAGACACTGGTCCCAGAGATTCGGGTACGGGGTTAGTTATGATTAAGGGAAGGTAGACACCACCCTTAAAACATCCTTTCAATAGAAAGGTTACCCTTACTTGTGTGTTTTTTGTTTGATTCAAATGCGATTATATTTTGGGCTTATTTGTAATTCTTTTTTAAATGATTAACGTCGGTCCCTAAAAATAGGAGACACGTTAAAAATGACATCGATCCCTAAAAATTAGGAGACTCGTCTAAAATATTGACGTTTGTCCCTAAAAAGGAGAGTTACGTCGGGTTACCAAAAGAAACAATGGATATAATCCATTATATTTTGGGTTTATTGGTAATTTGTTTTTTTTCAAATGGTTAACGTCGGTCCCTAATAATAGGGAGACGCCTTAAAAATGACATCAGTCCCTAAAAAATAGGAGACTTGTCTAAAATATAACGTTTTAACCCTAAAAGGAGAAATACGTCTGGGTTACCAAAAGAAATAATGGACATAATCCATTTTGGTATTTACATTTTTTTTGACATCGGTCCTTTTTAAAAAAAAGAGACGTGTCGACTTTGGTTTTTGTATTTTTTACAACATGCAAGAAAATTTACAAGCATTTATATATAAAAAATATCAAAAATACCAAGTAGAAACCCCAAAAAATTACCCGAGTGCCACTGTATAGGCAAAATAATGAAATACCCTTGAATTTCTCCGAAATTTACGAAAATGCCACGGCGGCGCGTGTGGCTCACGCGCGGCTCTTGTTGGAGGCGGCGAAAATTTCCGGCGAGATTTCCGGCCAAAAAATGGTTGATTCCGGTAGATCCGAGAGTGAGGATTCGATGGTGGTGGTCTCGACGGCCGTCGATTCCCGACGAGGGAGAATCGTCGGTTTGAAGCTTCGGTGGCGGCCCGACGATCGCGCCCTTTTCCGGCCAAATGGGGCGGATACAACGCCGAAACCGGCCGGGGTTTTTCTTTATATGAGGATAGAGACCTTTCGTGGTTGTTTGGAAGCTTTATATGGCCGGAGATGGGAGATCCGAAGAGAGAGAGGGAGTCGCCGGCGAGAGGAGAGAGATGCTCCGGGTTATGCTACGGTGAGAACGCAAGCACGGTACACCGGTGCAGCTGAGGCCTGTGATCCGTTGGATCTCTGATGGAAAGATCGTGCGGCTGTGATTGGCCCGATCTGCAGGTTGATCGGACGGTCCGGATGAACAGAGGTGGGATCGGGTGCGAGGCGGTGTACCGAAATCTCGGTACACCGGGTGACGTGGCGCAACGGGATCAAAGCTTAGATTATTTCAAGGGCTGAGATGTGTCTCGGGTTTTAATTTGGTGTGGTAAGCCCTATTGTATTTTATTGAATCAACGGTTCGGATCTAAACACTATTAGATCTAACGGTTAGGATATATTTGATATTTTTCATATTGTTTTTAATAAAAATCAATATCCTACTCTCGTGAAGAAATAGTAAAAAAACCTGAAATAGTAAAATCAATTCTCTCTTCTTTCCTTTCTTTTTTCTCTTTTCTCCCCTTTTTCTGGCGAACTATCACTGGCTATTTATAGCCAATGATAGGGTACACGAAGCATCTGCTTTAAATAAAAATTGTATTCATCCAACTGCTCCGCCTACATGTAACTGCCCCGCCTAATATGACAATTCTGTATTATTAATTTTGTTTTATTATATATAATAATATATATTTATATAGGTAAAATTAAAAACTCAAATCAAGTATTAGAAAAACCTCGTTTCAACCGCTAAAAATCCATTTTAATGACCGAAAATTATTTTAAACACCGAGAAAAAAAACTTTTGATGGGTATCAACCCAGTGAACGGGTTTTGGTTGAAAATGATGGTTTTCGACCCGAAACAAATTTCGAAACTCATTTTTTATCCTGGTCAACATGGTTTGACCCGTATTGACCCGGTGGACTCGGTTTTGGTCAAAAATGACGGTTTTGACCCGAAACGGCCCGAAACTCATTTTTTACCCTGGTCGACATGGTTTGACCCGTATTGACCGGTGGACTCGGTTTTGACCAAAAATGACGGTTTTTGACCCGAAACGGTCCTAAACTCATTTTTTACCCTGGTCGACATGGTTTGACCCGTATTGACCCGGTGGACTCGGTTTTGATCAAAAATGACGGTTTTGACCGAAACGGTCCGAAACTCATTTTTTACCCTGGTCGACATGGTTTGACCCGTATTGACCGGTGGACTCGGTTTTGATGGAAAGATGCGGTTGACTTGAGAAAAGTATATTTTTGAATTTTTAAACTTTTTTTTCTTAGTTTTTTTTGGATTTTTATAAATAATAATAGAAATAAAATAACATTCGAGAAAATCTTGGTGGATCCAAAATTGGGTTACAACGGTTGCCCCCTCTTTACAATGCTTACGGTGCAAAGGCATTGGAAAATTCATTTTCTTTTGACTTTGCATAGTAAGTTTTGTAAAGAAAAACGATGGTAGTGTTGAAAAATGCACTGATTTTTAGTTGGTCCGATTCTTATGGGCGACACTGCCCAAGTGAAAAACATGAAAGTGTTTTCAATGGGTTTTGTGAAAGACGTGAAAGTGATTTCAGCAATGGTGTTGTGAAATACATGAAAGTGATTTCAAAATTGTTTTTTTTTTTTTTGTGTGAAATACATGAAAGTAATTTCAACATTGGTCCTATTTTCCAGGTGACCAACCCGATGATAAAATGCGAGGAAACTCTCAAGTGGTCTAATTGTTCCAGGCGACCTGCCCGATGATAAAATGCGAAGAAACTCGCAAGTGGTCTAATTGTTCCAGGCGACCGCCCGATGGTGAAAATGCGAGGAAACTCGCAAGTGGTCTAATTGTGCCGGGCGACCACCCGATGATAAAATGCGAGGAAACTCGCAAGTGGTCTAATTGTTCCAGGCGACCGCCCGATAGTGAAAATGCAACGAAACTCGCAGTGGTCTAATTGTTCCAGGCGACCGCCCGATGATAAAATGCGAGGAAACTCGCAAGTGGTCTAATTGTGCCAGGCGACCCGCCCGATGATAAAATGCGAGGAAACTCGCAAGTGGTCTAATTGTTCCAGGCGACCTGCCCGATAGTGAAATGCGAGGAAACTCGCAAGTGGTCTAATTGTCCCAGGAGACCTGCCCGATGATAAAATGCGAGGGAACTCGCAAGTGATCTAATTGTTCCAGGCGACCTGCCCGATGGTGAAAATACGAGGAAATTCGCAAGTGGTCTAATTGTTCCAGGCGACCTGCCCGATAGTGAAATACTTGAAAGTGATTTCAATATTTTTATGAAATACATGAAAGTGATTTCAGCAATGAGCTTCAGGGTTGATGAAAAACTTATAAAGGAAGTCATACCTGTATGGTTGAGATCGATTTGTAAATCAATCTCGGAGATGATGAAAGCTTCTCAAGAAAGTCTTGTATCTACTTGTGGGATTTGATTTGTAATTGGATCCCAAAGATGAGGAAAGCTTCTCAAGAAAGTCTTGTATGTACGGTTGAGATCTGATTTGTAAATCCCAAAAATGAGGAAAGCTTCTCAAGGAAGTCATGTATGTATGGTTGGGATTTGATTTGTGGATCCCAAAAATGAGGAAAGCTTCTCAAGGAAGTCTTGTATGCATGGTTGGGATTTGATTTGTGGATCCCAAAAATGAGGAAAGCTTCTCAAGGAAGTCATGTATGTGCGGTTGGGATTTGAGCTGCCGTTCAAAATGATGGTAGGAGTAAATTCCTTATAAATCACGCAGTATTTGGCAAAAGACATCATTAACTTCTTGCATTGTCAATACTCTCAAAGTTCTTAACTTTTGAAGCTTTAACCATGTCTTCCTCTTCTTCCAATGCTAACCCAAACCTTGTTCTACTGAGTAGAGCCCAGTTTGGCGTACTACCTTTGAAGTGAATGGTCGTCCGGTTACAATAGAGGATCTTGTAATGGACAATGAAGATATTCTTTGTAGCTGTGGCTAGAGACATGATCCTTCCTCGTGATGAAATAATGCTAGTTGCTAGGGACCGATATTGAAGCAGTGAATCAGTCACTTGCTCTCAGTATCAGAGCTACTTCGTCTTTGGTGAACGTTGCAGAGCGTCTTCATGCCAGAAGACTTGAGTTGAATACTCAGGTTCTTGATCTCCATCATCAGATTGAGAATTTAAGGAATAGACTCCGTGATGAGAGACGTCACAGAAACAACTTGGAGAGGAGAAACCAAGAGCCGAATACACGTGTTGACTTTTGGCGGGACTATGTTAACACACGACACCTCGAGTTCGAGGAAGAGATGGAGCGCATGCATAAACAATTTGAGGAATTTCGAGGCATGATTAACCATCAAGATGAAAATATCCCTGATCGTCCTCGCACTGTTTAACATTCGTACTTGTAAACCCCTTTTTCCCATGAATAAAAATCCATCTTTCTTGTCTTCATTTATGAATTTTGCTTTTGTGGAATTGCCATCTTTAATGTGATTTAAAAATACTTCAATTCATGTGAGTCTCGTTGGATCCCGGTGGGAATATTGTTTCGTGAAATATCTCGCAAAACAATTATGCAATGCATGTGAAGTTAAATGATATGCAATGCATCTTACCTGTTTTTGAAATATAGGTTCCCCCTCTTTGATGCTTCATCGTCATAGGGTGACTTTGTTTGCATTCCAAAGCCTTCTTTGTTCTTTCGATGCATTGGCTCATTCATGTGCTAGCCATCCGCTTAGTTGTAAATGCAGTGCCCATCTTGGGCTGTCCGTGATGATTACTGCTCTCGCTGTTTATCAAGCTTATCAATGCCCCCAAGTGTAGTGTTGCTTGATTCATCATTAAGAAGCTTAACAAATCGTTCATCTCTTGGATTCTTTCAAGAATTGTTCTACGATTAATTATGCGCATCGTGCCAACACCCATCAAGATTGTCAATCAGCTCATCTAATCAAATTGTGAAAAGAAATGCCTCGGCCTCATCAATGATGTTGTTTTTATCACCCATACTCATGTGGTGCAGTGCGCATTTGAGCTTCAAATCAGATGGTCCCACGGTCAGTCTAGGTGGGTGCGGTGCATCCTGTCAACATTCATTCAAAAGCAATCATGTGATAACATCTTTCAATAGTCATAGCCATATTGGAGATGATAAACCAAGATGAAGATATGAAGATGTCCTTCAGTTACATCTTTGCTCTCAATTGTTGTCGGGGTTTACTGGATCATAAACTGTTCTTGAACATCATTGCCCTTAATTGATCTGAATGTGCTCATTCACTGATTATCTTTCTTTGAACCATATTGTCCTCAGTTCATTGGTCAACATTGGTCCATTGTATTGCCCCCAGGAGTGTCGAGGAGAATTGATGTCATTTCTGTCAGGAACTTGCAAACTTGGTCGATGTTTTTCTTGTTTGAAAATCTTTCTTATTTTGGAATCAAATCTCACATTTCAAAGATCACGTCAATTCAAGTCTGATTGTTGAAATGAAATCGAGAGATGTCAATTTTTGAAAGTATTTTTGGAAATCAAGCTTTGTTGGTCAAAGATCCAACACACGCTATTCAATGTAGTCCTTTGCTTGTCTTGTACTTTTGAGAGAGAGAAAATTGACTCGTTGTAAGATTAAAATGGCTTTTTCCATAGTTCTTTGTATCCATTTTAAACTCTAATTTTGGGTATATCTTTTGATTGTCGTGATGAGGTGACCTTTTATGAATTTCAAGAAAACAAGGTACCCGAGTCAAAACTTGAGGCTTTATCAAGAAAGATTGTTTCTTTTTCTTAGCAACAATTTTATCAGCATGCATAATAATCAGTAGCTTGATTCATGAAGTCACGACTGTATGAAACAACTCTTCAAGTTTTGAGATCGCCATTTATCGGTTCAGATTGCTTACTTGATTAAAAAGGACTTTCTAAAGCACGTAATGTAGGCTATGGTTCATGGCTATGAAAGAAAGGAATTTCACAAGCTCAAAAGGTGTTTGAGGGTTTCAAGAACCTAGGATCACCATCAATTATTCATCAATCTCTTTTCCTCACGTTGTCTTTGTAGAGATAGTGACATATAACCTTGCTATTCTCAAAAATCAAAATGTGTTTAACATAGGTCATAACACAAATCCAACTTTTTCTTTGATGAATAAACAATCTAATCTTTTGAAGATCGTAAAGGTTTTATCATAGACGCACCAAAAGACATCACACTTGATTTTTCGGGTTAACTTTTGGCATTTGTTGTGTCTTTATCAATCTTTGGCTTTCTTCTTCTAGCCCTTTCTCAATCATTGGACTTTTGTTTTAAGCCTTCCCTTTGTCCATCGACTCTAACATTGTTTCGTCTTTTCTAGTAAAAGATTCTCATTGCCCCCGAGTGTGGGGGTGTGATCCTAGTCGGGATTTTTATGAAAGAAATATTCTATCAGCTCAAAATGGGACTGCAAGGGATATATATTTCAAGAATTGTGAAAGGATGAAACAAAAATGGCCTTTTCTCATTTCAAGCAAGGTCGGTTAGAACCGATAAATTTTGCCCTCATCCAATGTAATGGTTTAGACTTGTAAGAATCATAATTCACGAGTCCATAACTAGTGAATCCACTACGTGTCATTATGCATACTCGCTAAAACATAGCTACATGGTGTGTGGTTCAATTTCATGTGTGAGCTCAAAAGTTTCTTGGTCACCTCATGCCATTTCAGTAAGCATTGAGTCACTCAAGCAATATAATTTTAATCTTCGGGATTGACTAATCTTAAACGCATGTTGGAGCTTGATCGAAATATTTTATAAATAACCTTTGAAAGAAACATCTCATGCGTTCAGAACAACAAAGGGACAAAGAAAAGACATGTTTCGTTAAAAAATGAGATGTGATCCCAAAATAAAAAATGCAGAATGACAAAACTCATAACAAAAAGGATCGACAGTTTAACACTCTTCTTGGATCAGCTTTTCTGGCGATATCTGTGTTTTGGCAAGCATTTTGATCACTTGTCAATCTGAGGATGTTGAGGTGACAATATGGCAGATGATGTCATTTTTCACAAACTCAACTCGATTCTTGAAATTCTTGCAACTGTTCAACTGAATGGCACAAAATCCCCCAATGATATTCATGTATCTTTTACTAAGGGATGAGGGCTCAAAGGCGCACTCAAAAGGAGTTGAGGGCTCAAAGGCGCACTCAAAATAGAGGTAGGGTTAGAAAACGCACTGCCTAAGGGATGAGCGCTCAAAGGCGTACTCAAAATGAGTTGAGGGCTCAAAGGCGCACTCAAAAGGAGGTAGAGTTAGAAAACACACTACCAAAAGGATGAGGGCTCAAAGGCGTACTCAAAAGGAGTTGAGGGCTCAAAGGCGCACTCAAAAGGAGGTAGGGTTAGAAAACGCACTACCTAAGGGATGAGGGCTCAAAGGCGCACTTAGAATGGAGGTGAGGGCTCAAAGGCGCACTCAAAAGGAGGTAAATTGGCGGAGTCAGGGCAATAAATCTAGAGTCTAACAGATGCTGGTAGACAAACTCAAGTGGTCGAGGTATGACAATCTTAGCAAAAACATTTGAGCAATTGATGCTACAGTGAGACCTGGTTGGACCACATAATTAAGGCTTTCATCGTCGGGGTCATCCTTTGATTCATCTCTCATTATTGTTCTAGAATTCTTGGTAGAATCTTCAATCATTCCCCTCTACGTAGCTTGTTCAATTCTTTCAACAATCCTCACAACATCATGTAAATCTTCCAACGTTGTTGTGGTTATTTGTGGATTGGTAGAAACTTTCCAACAACCAGGTGATCTTAGTAACACACAGAGATATACAGCACCACCAATGCCAACATGTAGAATCACGCGTTGTCTTAACTGGAAGAGAAAATGATGAATTTGAAACCCTTTTGTCTCCTCTTCGATTCCTCACTGGCAGTCTGAGCAAATAAACACCTATAGTGGGAATTCTGCTTTGTTAAAGTTGTAATGTCTGCTCTTGTTTTTCTCAGAGTAACATCCGATACTGCTGGATCGGACTGGTGTTCACAATAGAGATGTCTGGAAACAAGGCCAATGCACCAGGAACAGAAAGCTAGCAGCTATTATGTGCTCTTGGAATATGTGAAGGCTTTGAACGACTATCAGTGCAGTTGAATGAGAACAAGGGTTGTCGTCATTAATTGATGACTGAAGGCATTGCTGTCATTGTTCATGACGAAAAAGGAGAGGTGCAACTTTGATGGAACATGGACAAGTAGTGTTCCCAGCAAGAGACTGTGCAAACGTTCCCTTTCCATTCTTGAAGCTCAATACTTATTCAAACAGATTTATGAGTTGAGGTACTTCACCTTTACTACTCTCAACTTCCTTTTGATAACGAGCCTCTAGCTAACCCCCGTCTGAGTTTCCATCTTCATCGGTCCATTAGACCTCAGGTAGGGGAACGTATGTTTCAACCGTGTGCATGCTTGATAAATGAATGAAATGTACAAATGGATGTAAAATGCCATATGTTTTATGCATGCTTGTTATTTGTTTCAAGGTTTCCTTATGACGAGGAATAGACCAGATCAGATTCTCTTAAGAAAGTTCTCACTGAGGACTCCAAACCTACAGGAACTTGAACCGATTTAGGGGAGAAATTTGATTTTTATTGGATATCCTTCAGTTGTTTTTCCTTCTACTCTCTTAGCAGAAGTAACCCTACCATGATGTTTCCATGCCTTCTTCACTGACTCCTATAATTTCTTTGAGGTCTTGAAATCTTCATAAAATGTTACCAGTTCGGTAGTCCTTGGAATAAACTGCTCATGTAAGATCCCACATCGGAAACGAGCGTCAAGAGCTAGGGCCTTATAAGTGCATGCTCATCTTGACTAGTAAGACGCGTTTAAAACCCCGAGGGGGACCCGGGTGGAAGCCTTAGGAATGGGTGGACCGGGGGGCCTAGAAGGGACAGTATCTGACAGGGTGAGTGTGCTGCGCTACTCTGAAAGACGCGTTTTGCGGCCATGCGTTGCTGCCAAGAACAAACCCGTTAGGGGGACCTGGGTGGAAGCCCTGGACATGGGTGGACTGGGAGGCCCAAAGCAGACAATATTTTGCTAGTGAGGTGGGATGTTACAACTCAAATCCAAATTGTCGTAAAACCATGTTAGGACAATAACTAATACAAGAAGCAGGCTCCTATCAACGGGACCCATGGGTACTCACCACAATATGCCAGATAAGATTTGAAGTAAGCGTATCGACTTCTCCAATGAAATTGAGATTTACTTACACTTAGGAACATTGATTCCCATGTGGTTCTTCCTACTTCATGCAAGTGTTTTCAGCAAAATTCTCCAGCTGAGAATAAAGATGCCATGGGGTACCAACCAAACCTGAAATCTTCCCCTCAATCATATGACTCACAGTCCAGACAAACAACAACTGCAAGCAACATCTTAAACTACCCTTTCCGGCTTTTCTACAATAATTCAAGGATGAGAAAGTTTCGCCAATATTGATGTAGCCGGGTTAATTTTAAGGGTCACCACATTTTTGAATACATTAACAAACCTCAAAATCGATCATTCCTTCGGCAGATGGGAAAAGAACCAAACCATATATCCCTAAGGCCAAAATTCTCAATCGAATTTCATTGCTTTCATCATGTAATCTCCTCTTGAATATGGCTTCTAGTTCATTCCAAAACCAACCTTGGCTATTTCCTCGTTTAGTTGCATGTGATTTTGCTAGTTGACAGTCTGTCTGGGTAATCCAAGCAAAATTAAAAAGTGCATGCTCTATAGGTGTGTAAAAGTACACCTTTTCTGACTTGGGACAATTTAGCAGGGATTCATACTCCTCGATAGTAGGAGTCATATCCACCAGTATCAAATGTGAAGCACCGATATTCGGATCCCAAAACCCTATCATGGCCTGAAAACAAGCATGTTGGACCCTAATCTTCAGTAAATGTGATAGATCCCCATATTGTTTCTGAAAAGTGATTTGATCATGAGAGGATAACTTTTCCCAGCAGTCTAGCAGTTGTCCTGTACCAAGTGGTCTGTCATCTAATTTAACATGCTCTAGCAACTGAGACTCAAATTCGATGGCAAACAATCCCCTTCATCATGTTGGCTCAATTTCGATCTCGGTCAAAAATTCCTCAATAGTAATGGGTTTTTCCATCTCACACTTCCTGTAAGGATCGGTGGAGATTTAATGAGTATATGAAATGTATATGAACATGTATGTTCATGCATTGACATTTGTTCGTGTCCTAATGTATGTTCATGCATTGGCATTTTCGTGTCCTAATGGGTATATCCTACTTGATAGGATCTAGCTCATAAGGTTTGGCTCAGTTTAGTCTATCCTTAAAGATATTTTTTGGTTCTTAGATTGCCCGAATTACTCATGAAGTAATCGGCCTCTTAACCTTATACAACATGAGTAGGGAGAAAGACTCCACAATACTAGTTGCATAGGGTGAGTTACAATCCAAGCGAAAGTCCAAATGAGCATCAGTGGACATAAGTCACACTTGCCACTTGAATCTCTCTTTTCTAATCTTAAAAAGGACGAGCTCGGGTCCAGAGCTTTTATGGGTTCACCGTGATGTGTGTGAATACACAAATAGATAACATGCGTGCATGTGGCCATATGAAAAATTGAAAAGAAATCACAGTAGATATTGCATAAAATAAATAATGCAAATAAAATAAATGCCCAAAAATAAAAAGCAATAAGAAAGAGCAAATGAACAGCAAACACAAGCAGTTGGCTCAACCCTAAGTCCCCAGTGGAGTCGCCATTCTGTCAATACACGACGTCGGGCGACGGCTCCCGCTTTTTTGTTTTTATTTAACAAAAAGGGTTTTTTTCTCGATTAGGGGAAACAAAGATTTTATTGGAGTCGCCATCTAGTAATTTGAGGGAACTAGAAATCCCAAATTAGACACTCGGTCCCAGAGATTCGGGTACGGGGTTAGTTATGATTAAGGGAAGGTAGACACCACCCTTAAAACATCCTTTCAATAGAAAGGTTACCCTTACTTGTGTGTTTTTTGTTTGATTCAAATGCGATTATATTTTGGGCTTATTTGTAATTCTTTTTTAAATGATTAACGTCGGTCCCTAAAAATAGGAGACACGTTAAAAATGACATCGATCCCTAAAAATTAGGAGACTCGTCTAAAATATTGACGTTTGTCCCTAAAAAGGAGAGTTACGTCTGGGTTACCAAAAGAAACAATGGATATAATCCATTATATTTTGGGTTTATTGGTAATTTGTTTTTTTTCAAATGGTTAACGTCGGTCCCTAATAATAGGAGACGCCTTAAAAATGACATCGAGTCCCTAAAAAATAGGAGACTTGTCTAAAATATAACGTTTTAACCCTAAAAGGAGAAATACGTCTGGGTTACCAAAAGAAATAATGGACATAATCCATTTTGGTATTTACATTTTTTTTGACATCGGTCCTTTTTAAAAAAAAGAGACGTGTCGACTTTGGTTTTTGTATTTTTTACAACATGCAAGAAAATTTACAAGCATTTATATATAAAAAATATCAAAAATACCAGTAGAAACCCCAAAAAATTACCCGAGTGCCACTGTATAGGCAAAATAATGAAATACCCTTGAATTTCTCCGAAATTTACGAAAATGCCAGGCGGCGCGTGTGGCTCACGCGCGGCCATCGTTGGAGGCGGCGAAAATTTCCGGCGAGATTTCGGCCAAAAAATGGTTGATTCTGGTAGATCCGAGAGTGAGGATTCTGATGGTGGTGGTCTCGACGGCCGTCGATTCCTGACGAGGGAGAATCGTCGGTTTGAAGCTTCGGTGGCAGCCGACGATCGCGGCCCTTTTCCGGCCAAATGGGGCGGATACAACGCTGAAACCGGCGGGGTTTTTCTTTATATGAGGATAGAGACCTTTCGTGGTTGTTTGGAAGCTTTATATGGCCGGAGATGGGAGATCCGAAGAGAGAGAGGGAGTCGCCGGCGAGAGGAGAGAGATGCTCTCGGGTTATGCTACGGTGAGAACGCAAGCATGGTACACCGGTGCAGCTGAGGCCCGTGATCCGTTGGATCTCGATGGAAAGATCGTGCGGCTGTGATTGGCCCGATCTGCAGTTGATCGACGGTCCGGATGAACAGAGGTGGGATCGGGTGCAGGCGGTGTACCGAAATCTCGGTACACCGGGTGACGTGGCGCAACGGGATCAAAGCTTAGATTATTTCAAGGGCCGAGATGTGTCTCGGGTTTTAATTTGGTGTGGTAAGCCCTATTGTATTTTATTGAATCAACGGTTCGGATCTAAACACTATTAGATCTAACGGTTAGGATATATTTGATATTTTTCATATTGTTTTTAATAAAAATCAATATCCTACTCTCGTGAAGAAATAGTAAAAAAACCTGGAATAGTAAAATCAATTCTCTCTTCTTTCCTTTCTTTTTTCTCTTTTCTCCCCTTTTCTGGCGAACTATCACTGTACACGAAGCATCTGCTTTAAATAAAAATTGTATTCATCCAACTGCTCCGCCTACAATAAATGTAACTGCCCCGCCTAATATGACAATTCTGTATTATTAATTTTGTTTTATTATATATAATAATATATATTTATATAGGTAAAATTAAAAACTCAAATCAGTATTAGAAAAACCTCGTTTCAACCGCTAAAAATCCATTTTAATGACCGAAAATTATTTTAAACACCGAGAAAAAAAACTTTTGATGGGTATCAACCCAGTGAACAGGGTTTTGGTCGAAAATGATGGTTTTCGACCGAAACAAATTTCGAAACTCATTTTTTATCCTGGTCAACATGGTTTGACCCGTATTGACCCGGTGGACTCGGTTTTGGTCAAAAATGACGGTTTTTGACCCGAAACGCCCGAAACTCATTTTTTACCCCTGGTCGACATGGTTTGACCCGTATTGACCCGGTGGACTCGGTTTTGACCAAAAATGACGGTTTTGACCCGAAACGGTCCTAAACTCATTTTTTACCCTGGTCGACATGGTTTGACCCGTATTGACCCGGTGGACTCGGTTTTGATCAAAAATGACGGTTTTGACCCGAAACGGTCCGAAACTCATTTTTTACCCTGGTCGACATGGTTTGACCCGTATTGACCCGGTGGACTCGGTTTTGATGGAAAGATGCGGTTGACTTGAGAAAAGTATATTTTTGAATTTTTAAACTTTTTTTCTTAATGTTTTTTGGATTTTTATAAATAATAATAGAAATAAAATAACATTCGAGAAAATCTTGGTGGATCCAAAATTGGGTTACAACAAGAGTAATTAAAATAGCTCACTAAAACAAATTGTCTTAAACATTAAACATGTTAGTAGTGCACCAAAAAAAACATTAAACATGTTCTTTATGTGACCATGTAACAAATTAGTCGCCAATAATATAGATTAATGGTATATTGATGCTTCTTTGATTAATAAATCAAAATTCATTTATTTGATTTTATGATTAAGTTCCTTCATTTGTTTTTAATGGCTTATAGCTAAGATTTGTATAATAAATATTGGATTACAAGTGATCATAATATTTTTCACTAAAAAGCCATCTTTCGTAAGTATTGCTAATTGATTTATCATCTTTATAATTGTTATATTTTATATATATATATATAGGTATTTGTGCATAAAAAGATTGATTTTGATTAAAATTTGGATATACCAATTCCTTGTGTACGGTGTCCTAGTATTCTTAAGCCAGATAAAATTATAAATAAAGTAAAAGTATTAGAATATTGTAGACTTTAAATCAATTAAAAAGTTCATTAGAAAATAATTAAAGTAAAAATCTGATTTCATTTTTATCCTGCTGATATTTGTGGGGCATGCTTTAAAATAAAAAAATTAATTTCCCTATCTCCTATACCTTCAATTAATTCAATGAATTAATTGTTACTTTGACCTCCAGATTTCTCCCCCTTTTCCGATTGTATTCAATGCATAATTAAAGGGTGAGTTGTCTTTTTGGTTTTTTTCCTTTTCCACAAACCTCCATAGGCAACAGACCCCTTTTCTTTTTTTTCTTCTTCTTCTTCTTCTTCTTTTTTTTTATTTTGACCGATTCCTCAAATTTAATAAGGTATTGATTTTTTTCCCTCTCCATTACTTTCTATCTAATCTATATCAATCATGTAATCAATAGATGATGAATTTTCTTGTGACAACTAGCTAGATATAAACTTCTTCTCCCGTAAATAAGTATTGAAGAGTTTTTCAGATTGAGTTCTTGGCCTTGATACAAAACTGTAAGTTGTTTTCTTTGAATATTTTTTTTATAATTTAACTCATACCTTTTGCTAACCATGTAATATATTTTATATTCTCATTTAGTTAATAAATAGTATCTCGGGAGACATATTTCATATGTTTCTTCAATTTTGAAAGCAAAAGAATTCACTTTTAAATTATTTTAGTTATGTATTTATTTTTATATTTTTATCTCTCTTTTGAACTGGATGTTTAGGATTGTGATGCAATGTACTTTTTAAATAGTTTTTTTACTTAAAAATACATTAAAATAAATTATTTTAACTTTTTTTAGTTTTAAATATCAGTACATCAAACTATCATAAAGTATTATAAAACACATCAATTTAATGCATGTTTTTTAAAATCAAATACACTTTTAAAAAACACCTAAAAATAAAAATAAAAGTTATGTCAAACATCCCAGAGTCGACAGTAGAGATGGATCCGAGCTAAAGCAACTTGAATAAAAAAAAAACGAAGGATAACTTTGAATATGTTGCCGAAGTTGAATATTGAAAGAGCGGCAGGGTTAATTTACATTTTCTTTTTCCTATTTTGATTGCATTATTAATTAAGTGTACAACTGCTTTTCATATATAAAAGTAAGTAAAATGTTGATCTATTTGATTTTGACATTTTTAATCTGTCCTTTAAGATTTAAATGCAAAATATTTTTATTTGTAGTAAAAATCAAACTACTTGTGATTTATATTCTATTGGGAGGCTGTTATATTTATTCATAAAAAAATGTAATTTTGCTTTTTTCAAGGAAAAAAAATATAATTTTCTAAATATAAAACATTCATTAAAAACAATAATTTTTAGGTGCCACCGGCATTACTAGTTACCTAATACATCTAAAGGATATTGGAAAGCTTATGGAACAGTGAATCTCCTAGAAAAAAATTGGAACTTTTTTCCTTCAATTATATCATTTAATGGTTTGATTAGATGGAATTAGTATTGCAATTATTATAAAATTACCCGATTAAAAGAAATTAATATAATTTAATTGTAAAACACAAAGAAAATATATAACTAACCAAAAATCCATGATAATTTTATTTTGGTTCAAATGTTCATTTTATTTTATTTTTCCAGACCCTAAGTTAGAAAAAAAAGAGAAAAAATAGCTGAAAAGTGGCAAAAAAAAAAGAAAATAGCTGGTTGTCACAATTATGAAAACTAAAAAAGATAAACTTAATGGTTTCATTCAACAAGAAGAGTTCATTGGTGGTGAGTTTTTTTTCCAAACATTTCTAAAAAAAAAAGATCAAATTCCATTTTGATTTTCATTGATTTTAGATTTCTTGAGTGATTTTAAAGTGTTTTGAGATTAATATGTGGTTTAAAAAGATTTTATGGTATTTATTATGAGTATTTTTGATAGGTTAAGAAATTGATTTTTAACTCAAAAAACCAACCTCATGATTTGTCAGCCACCACAATGATGGTCGGGTTCTGGGCTAGACAAATGCAAGAGATGCATTGCCTGTTTCTTTTCTTCTTTTTTTTAAAGAATGCACCCTCTATAAAAGAAACATAAATAAATATGGCCCAGATGCATGGGCTATATATATATATATATATATATATATTAAGTTTTGTTGTGTTGGGTTACTCAAGTCCACACGCTTAGCTTGTCTTTTATTTTTAACATTTAATATTGAGTTTTTAATAAATTTTTATTGTTTTTTTTAATTTTATCATTTAGTAATAGGTTGATTTTGAATTGATTTTTATTTTTTTATCATATAATTAAATTAAAAAAATATATTATTAATCTCATTTGAGTCCATAATCTAAGTCACGAGTTTAACGAGTTAGCCCATATTATTATATATTGATTCAATATATCTTCATTTTAATATTTATTAGAAAAGATGCCATGTTCAATTTTTAAAAAAAAATCAAGTCTTTTTTATTGATTATACAAGTTTTTTTTGGACGCATGTGCTTGATTTTTTGTTTTTATTGTTAATTACTGTTTTTTTCATTTGAAATTTTTTTTTGAACCTGTCACGTCAGAATTTATATTAAATCAATTCACATAATTAATTTAAACCTTGGACCAAGTAAAGTGTCGAGTGAGTAATTTTAAAGTTTGACTCATTGAACTATATTTAATGAGAATGAAAATAACTCCTCGTCAGTTGGATATTTTTTTTACATCCAAAGAAATTTTGCTTCAACATGCAGCGCAGCGCAACCAGGCATCTAGTATTATTTTTTAAAAAAAAAAAAAACCTTAAGATCTTCATGAACAGACCATGAGATCGTTATTTCTGGCTGTTACGTATTAGAAACGCCGGCGGCCGTTTTTAGCAGGAGAAATTTGAACAGATGGAAATTTTAAAACCACGTACGTACTAGAAAAACATTCAAAGTTGGTATCTCCCTTTGCTGAATGAATTATGCATTTTGACTGGACCGAAGTTATTTCCATTTTACATACCTCTGACATTACCCTGTTTATACTATAATTTTGTTTGTAAAGGATATCTTGATGAAGTTGATTTAATTTTACCATCATCGTCGATCGTCGAAGAGTTTTCGCGACGCAGATATTGTTGTTACTATCTATCCTCTGCCTTGCACGAGTTTTATCGGCATCATGTCCATATAGACTTTAACCAAACAGTTGAGTATCGCAGTCGTGTGGCTAATGGTCGACTAATAAGAACCACAGACGTGACATTTTCAATTTCTGTCGTTTCTGACTGAATACGGCTGCTAACGTTAGGCTCATGGGCCATAACTATTTAATGCGACCTTAGGCTTAATTTCCCTCACCCAGAAATCTCCCTCCAGCAATAATTATACCCAAGCTGATCTTAAGGATTCCAAATCTAAGAGAGACAAAGAAGCTCGAGCTTAGAAGGAGAGATCAAAGCAATAATGGGGAATTGGTTTGCGAGGATTTACCAGGCGGTGCTCTCAGTTGACCAAGACAGCGAGGATGTTAAAAGCAACCTCATTACCCCATCATCAAGCAGCTTAAGAATCAAGGTCCGTATGACAACAACGCAACTAAAGGAGTTGATGACACAAGCGGACTTGAGCGAAGGCAACTCGGAGCTTGGTAGCATGATCCTCCAAGAATGCTTAGATGGCAGGTTTCGTGCTCGTGTTGTCGTTGGAGATGAAGGTTCGGTATCATCCGAATATGCAAAGAATTTATATACTATCAAGGAAGAGTAAAATGGGTTTGGAAGTCATCAAAATAAGGAGATTGATATAACTTTGAATATGTTGTGGAGATTCTGTACTGCTTCTGTATTTAGTGCATCAAGAGCGCCGAGGTATGCTGTAGAAATTATGTACTACTTCTATGTATATAGTGTATAAAGAGCGCCGAGGCATACAAGTTCCATTTTCTTACACCATTTTTTTTATACGCCCATGCCCTCCATTTGAAGCAAAGTCTATGGCTTTTTTCCAATTCTCTTTTCTGTGTTTAACTGAGTTTTAGCTGCCGGCTATAATCCAGAACGTTAGTACTTTTTTTATACATAGTTACAAGAACAAACTCGGTTGACTTGGCTCAAGATTTGAGGATTTATGGTGTTGTTGTTTTTCAAAGAATTTTTTATTTAAAAATATATTAAAATAATATATTTTTTATTATTTTTTAAAAAATTGTTTTTTATATCAACATATCAAAACGATTTAAAAATATAAAAAAAATTAAAATTTTCATGAAACACCGTTTAGAATGCAATTCTAAGCAGTGCCGTACGTCCCATATTTAGGTGGGTTGAGTCGTGGATTAATAGGTATACTTAAGTTATGTTTTTTTTTTAAATAATATTTTTTTGATAAAAAAACAAATTTGAAGTATAACCTAACTTAATTAGGCTCTAGATTAGCAAATCATCATGATAACACGGTAGACCAAATTAAATTTTATAAATATATTATGTTTTTAACAGTTTGATTGCCGGAAAAAATAGGACTAATTTATTTATCCATTAAAAAAAAAGCAACTATATCATCAAATGATCTTTTAAATAGAGGATTGTTATTGTTCTAGAATATAAAAGATAAAAACAGTTAGGATAGAAAAAACAAAAAAAACAGGAGAGAGAGATAATTATATCCAGTAGTGGTGTACAAAACAGAATAAGTAATGGTGTAGAAGACATAATAACTGTTTTTGTATTTTATTTGGTTGATAGTGAACAAAGCAGGATAAAATATAAAAAATTTATTTTATCTTTAATATATTATTGTTAAATTTAAATATTTTTTTTTAAAAAAAACTACATTCAACCTCTTATTGTTTGATTATAATTTTAATTTGCCTCCGTATTTTAAAAAATAACATTTTCCATTCTATATCAATTTAAAAATTAAAAAAAAAACAAAAAACAAACTTACCAAGTAAAATACAAATACACATATTTAAGAATCATTAACTCAAATGAATAACCACCAAACCCGAGAGTGATTGTTTTTCTGTTAAAGTTGAGAGCTTGAGAGAGAGATATGGATAAATTCAAGAGCATGTTAAAACTGAAACCAAACCCACAACAGCAATTAAGGGATTACTGGCAGGGAAAGCTACGCCAAGAGTGTCGTAACATTGAGCGAAAAATCAAAGGCAAGTGTCAAACTTTTCACTTTTTTTCCTATTATGGATTTTTTACAATTTTGATTTTGTATTGATGGGTTTGATTTGTTTAGTGTGTTTATAGTGAATGTGGGCTGAAAGAAGATCATGGGTTTATTGTGTTTTTAGATTTTAAAGGAGAAAGGAAGCGTAGGGCAAGTTTATAAAGGTGTTCTACCTAGTGAACAAGTAGTAGCCCTCAAGCACATGCCTAAAAGCAACTCATGCGATTCTTTCCAGCAGGAAGTTGAAGGTAACAGACGCTAGGAGCAAAACATGGTGAAACAGACAATTGGGTTCAACTGAGGTGTTGCAGGGTTGTCTACTTCAGTGTGGCGTGGTGTGCCATTGCATTTGCTGCTCAAGAAGTGTGGGATCTACACGGCCATAAAAATGGAGCCCTCGATGTTTGTTAGTTTTGAAGGTGGTAAGGATATGCCAGGTGGCGGTGGGTCAAAGTACAGGACTAGCATCAAGAAAGAGTTTGCTTTGGATCCATTTTGGTTGATGGGAATTCTGGGTTTTGGGTTTCCTAATCTTGAAGCTTGGATTGCTGGGTTTGTTTCATTTTGTGCAGTGATGGGTCAAAATTTATGTTGGAGATTGAAAATTGAAAATTGAAAAAGAAAAGGGAGAAGAATAAGGTAGCCATGGTGTCTAGGGCATTTTAGTTTAATGGTAAAGTTGTGATATTGATATTTTAGTTTAATTTACGATTGCATTGGCCTCCATAATAAAAAGCATCTCCTTGTCCTTCGCTACTACCGATAAACATCTCATGATTCTCATCTACACTTTTGACGTATTACAGCTCTACAGCTAAACTCTATCATATTATCGATATTAATTTATATTTTTTAAATTAAAACTCTATAATTATTAATATAATAAACACTAAAAATTTATATCATTATTAATTTTAAGACTCGTGAAATTAATTAAGGTACATGCAAGCTAGCTCGGACACCCACATTAATAAAATAAAAAAAATTGTATTTCCACATAATCTTTATCCTCATCCATCAAACCAATCTTAATTTATTTTAATAAAGGTATTTAAGACAATTAATAAAGATAAGTAACACTTGTATTAAAAGCTAAAGTTCAAAAGCTAAAAATAATGGTATTCTAGTGTGTGATAACAGTTGTTTTTTACTCGAAAATGTATCAAAATAATATTTTTTTTATTTTAAAAAAATTATTTTTGATATCAGCACATCAAAATGATCTAAAATAAAAAAAATAAAAATAAAATTAATTTTTTTCAAAAATACTTTTAAAAAAACAATTGTAACACCATACATGGAATGGGTTATATTATTGACTTCTAATTGTAACCATACACTTTAGAATTTTGCTTTTGAATGAAAAGCCAAATGAGCTTAAAGAAAAAGCAAAAATTGTGATTCTCCAAACGGGCACTTAAATAGCCATATAGCTTTGGCTTTCGTGGAAACAAAGTATCGATATCAATAATGAGCTTATCCACACGGCCCCGCACCAAGAAGTTTTACTTTCTGGTAAGAAGATTAAATTTGTTTTTTTTTTTTAAATGATTTTTTTATTTTAAATTAATAGTTTTAGTATTTTTAAATTGTTTTAATATGCTATTTTAAAAATAATTTTAAAAATTAAAAAAATTATTATTTTAATACATTTAGAATAAATACAATTCAGTTTCTTATAAATGTTTTAATTAATTTTTTACATGTAAAATTGTAAACTTTGTCAAATTCTCTCTCTCTAAATGAAATTCAATTTTTTTTATCACTAAATGAAATGAATTTGGATTGACTTTTTAACAAACAAAAACCAACCTTATTTTGATTACATTATTCAGATGACGTGGACAAGTTTTTATTTTTTCTTCAGTATTTAATAATTTCATGAACTGAAACCGTTGGAAGGATATATAATTAAGAATATATTAACACGTCGAGGATCTAACTGAGACTGTCCTGGTAAGTTGGAACTTTTATGAGGTTTTCCTAATTAAATGGGGGCCAACGCACAACCTGGGCTGACCCAGGCGCGCGCAAATCGGAGCTTCGACTACCCTGGTCCAGCATCAGGGGCTTATTTCATTCTTCCCTGGCTTGTCATTAACTCGAATGGCCTCTTTTTTTGGCATCACATACGCTTGTTTTAGAATACAGCAAGGCGAATCAAACCCTAGTTATGAGGGAATTTTTTTGAAAACAGCTATGTTCATTTATATAGAATGAAGCTCTACGAAGAATCCTAGTTTTTTTTTTTTAATATAGAAGGTAATACAAACATATGGCAAAACCATTTTCTTTGTAAAAATAACTCTAGAATTATATATTCATCAATTTCCCATAATTAAAAGGTGTAACTTTTTTCTTTTTCTTTTTCGCTCCTTTTTTCCCCTTACTTCTGGGAATTCGCATACATATGTACCTCATAAATCATCATTGAACTTTCTTTCTCGGTCTTTTTTCACCTTCTCGCCATACAAGGTTACTTTAGGAAAATATGGAACCTCGTAAGTTAATGCTGTTCAGATATGATACAGATTTAATCTCAATTAACATAAAAGTTTATTAAAAAACACTTTACTGTGAACATAAAAAAAAAAGTTAGTGTTGTGGAATTATAAAATATAAAAGATGAATTACATATTCCTATCGGGAATTTAAAATTAAATAAACTGGTGTGACATTGAAAAGTATAATTAAATATTCTTGTACTTGTAATTTTGTCGAATATGCATGCTCTTTTTTAACTAAAAGATAAATAACATGACGTTATTTTAATAAGCCTGCGACTTTTTCTTGTGTTTATTTCCCTGCAATCTTTCATGATTATAATTAATAATTTTGAGAACATGTGGCGCATACAGCAATATCTCGAGGCCCACAGTGTTTTTTTAATATTATTATTCTTTTTTATACACCAACAAAATTACCTCGGGCCTGGAAGCTTTCCCTTTACAAGCTTTAACTGTTCGAAAAGGATAAAAAAAAGATTGAAAGGAGAGATTAGCATAGGCAGCAGGAGCAGGGAAGACAATGCTGGACACCCTGGAGGTGGGTCTAAGTTGCCATGAAAATAGAATGGATAATGCAAGTCCAAGGAAACATATCTGGCCACGTTACTGTAAAAGCCTCTCCGTTGACTGATCATGTGCAGGGCCGACCATTCTAATTTTCATGGAGACCGTTTCTAACACCAGAGAATGCGGTCCTTGTCGCGAACCCTGAGAGAGCTTCAGAAGGAGAATCAACGGTCTGGAAATTGACCATTTCCACTAGAAAACAAGACCTAGCAGTGAGTTTAATGCTAATAAATAATACTCTATAAGGAGGTGAATGGAAAGCACTGGCGAGGGCATGTGCTAGTTCTGATGTGCCTGCCTGTCATGGCTTTGCAGTCTTCATGTGGACTGCTACACGACGCTTTCCTCGCTCTCTTATGCTTTCTTTTCTTGTCTTTCTCAATTTCCTCAGCTTGGCTTGCCTGTCCCCGAGCTAGCCTTTCTCTTACCTTTTTACCCCCGCTATCGATGCATGTTCTTATAGTTATGCACGTAAAATTGGCTGTATTCAACCTCGTTAAAAACACTAAGAAATGCCTTTGTAATGCTGCCACAGACAGGTTACACCCAAAAATAAGCACTTGGGCAATGTTGGTTTGTTCAGCTAGTTTTAAATTATTATTATTTATGTTTTTAAATTATAATGACATGGTAATGTTAAAAATAAAATTTTTTTTTAAAAAATAAAAATACTTTAAAAAATAAATTTTACTATCATTTATCTGACAGATACAGCAGCATATATAATTATGTTTTCAATAACTTATATTTATTTATTTTAAGAAGAAAGCCGCAGTATACTCTTGAACTGATCTTGTTAATTAAATTTGCTTCCAAGAGTCAACATAAAACAAATTAATCAAATGGAGCAATTGGGATTCCATGGCCCAACCGAGGTGTGACCATTATAAAGGTGCGATCATCAATAAATTTAAATCCACGACAGTAAGCAAATTTCCTCTCTTTCTTTTACTATTGACAATTCAAGTGAGTCTTTGGTCAGTTATGTGATGATTAGCAAGATGGTTATTTTAAAATGCTGCTGCAAAGATTATGTTATTAATTAATAATAAATATGTTTTATATTAACAAAATCAATGCTACGCTATATGTAATCATTTAATTAACCATAAATTATATTTACTAACATTAAATTAATGCTCTGAATTGGGGTGGGTTTGATAATATTGTCAAAAATTCATCTTAATTTATTATTTTTATATTTTTTAATATATTTACATCAAAACTAACATAATATTTTGTTTATAATTAAAATTTACCTTTTTTTTCTTAACGTGGGTGTTTGGTCCAGTTTACGCGTACCTCGACTAATTCCACTGACCCTGAAGTTAACGATCATGTAAACTTCCAGTGACCCTTAGATTTGTGAACTCGAACTAGTAATTTTTAGGAATAAATTTATGGTTTGACCAGCTGAGTTACAAACCTCAAGCTTTAATAATCATAAAATTTGCTTTTATAATTATTAAAAGATGTTTAAAAAATATATTTTAGTAAAAAATACCAAAATATAGAATACATTCATTTAATTGATTTGAAGTAAAAAATAAATAAGTAAAAAGTAAATAAATGAAAAATTAAATTTTTTTATAAATGTTTTTTTGAAACACGCAAAAAATAAAAAGACGCTTAATCGGATTACGCAAACTCTCCTTAAAACGATGACACGCGTATCTGCTGTCATTATCAACTCTTTTACAAGATAGAGAGATTTTTTCAATTTCACATTTCCCCCCTCACCCAAGGCAGCGGGCAACGAATATGCAGCGCAAATGACAAATTCAACCCTTTCAAAAAAGCCCAGCCTTAGCAGCCGCCAACAGAGCCGGCACAAAAATGGTTAAATTTTAAAAAATAAGGTAAAATATAAAAAAACAAAAAGATAACTTAAAAATTATTAATGAAATTACAGCGAATTTTTAAAGATAAATAAAGGGCAGGTTTGACCGATCTCTTGGACAGTCGAACCGTTTGTGTGCTAGCGACAGTCATGATTCTGTTTCAGAGTATTAATTATGTCTAGTGGAGATCTGATTTACCCCTTTTTTTACTCCCTTGCCTTATCCTATTTGACCATTTTATTAAATGCCGGTTCCTCCGCCTAACCACCGTTTTCCATTCTCAAAGTTGTGTTCCGTGCTATGGTTGGGTAGGCTTTTTAAAAAAATTATTTTTTTATTTTATTTTTTTGACGTGATAATATATAAAAAAATTATTTTAATATTTTTAAATTAAAAAAATATTTAAAAATCAACATCTACAACCATCAAGTACACCCTTTCCTTCCTTATTATTTAGTTTCCATCTTAAATTTCTTTGTAATTTTTTTTCCATCCAAATGCATCTACACTGATAGAAAATATATACAAGTTTTAATTCCATCTCTAAGATTGATTTATGAAATATATCAACATAATAAATTTTCTTATCAAAACCCAAAAATAAAAAAATAAAGAAATTAAATTTAACAAAAATTATAATCCACTATTTGTGATGGGGGCTCTTATTCATCATACCCTTGTTAGAAAGAAAATGATTTTCATAGTTTTGAAACCCGATCCAGCCCGGCAGGTTAATCCGGGATTCGGCTGATCTGGGGCTGGAACCGGACCGGGTTGAAGAAAAAACGAGGGAAGAAAAAACCCGATGTGACCCGGCAAGACCCGATTGCAAATCCATCAACTTTTTTTTTTACTAAAACGATATCATTCTGATTAAAAAAAAATTAACCCGGCTGACCCAATAACCCGATCAAAATCTAATAACCCGGTTAAAATTCAAATTCCGGATCTTAAACCGGGCCGGTGACCGGCCGTTTCTTAAAATTATGATGATTTCCCTTGCTTTAAACATCATAGCAGATTTGGTCACATTGACGTAGAGAGAGAAGGTGGAATGGGACAGTAGCAACCTGAATTGACGGAATCATCATGGATTTGGAATCCAAAACCATGAATAAGAAGAAAGGTGCCATGTGAACGTCATTTTTGAGGAATTTAGGTTTGATGATTGCCTGGCAATGTAAACTCAATTACTATTGACTCCTGTGTACTTTTTATAGTATAATGAATGCCATTGGCTGCGTCTTTTTCCAGGTTTTCGTCTCTGTTCTTGAGTTTCTGTGTGTCTTGAATTATCTTCAAGATGGTAGGGACGAAGCTTGTGCAGAGAGGAGGGGTAATTGCCTCCTTATTTGTTTTTGTTTTTTTCTCACACATCCCTTCTAGTCTTTCACTGTGTTTTTCTATTCTCAAAATCAGTTTTTATTTAATTTTTCGGTGATTAAAGAAAATCAATGATTTGACTTCTCAAGTAAAAAATATATTTTCTTCCATCAAAATTCACTCGTTTTATTTATACATTTTCTTATTTGATAAAGCCATTAAATTAATTTTTCGGTGATTAAAGAAAACCAATGATTTAACTCCTCCCTTTTTATTGCTCATTTATTTATTTTTATTTGATGAGAAATGTCTTTTTTATCAAAAGGATTTCTCATATGAAAACTTATCATGATTTGTGAACTAATTTTCAACAAGAAATAAAATAAAAAAACATCTCAATTATTTTTATGTAACTGGGTGAAAAATAAAAGAATAATCAATACAGTGAAATAATATAAAAATCACTAATAAATATATATATTTTTCTCGTTAAATATTCATGCATATTTAAAAAAAAACATATAGTGCATGTTAGTTTCATATATATATAATTGTAAATAAAACAAAAGGAAATCCAATTTTATTTTAAAAAAAATAAGACATGATGGAATGACTTTTAAGACCTTACAGTAATTATTTATTCAAAAATTATTTTATTTTAAGATAAAAAAAAATTATATAAACATAGAAGAGGAAGGAGGCTGGATGCGCAAGGCCTGGCCTAGCAAGTCCGCACACCTAGCCTATGGAATTTTTCTTGAAAACTAAATTCCATCATCTCTTGGTATGTTTTCAATTAGAAACCCATATAGAAAGTTTACATATTACACTCGTGACCCATTTATTCTACTTTATTTTCATTGTTAGCCTTGCATGCTCCTCGCATCACCCACAATCATTTATCCCTAGCTCCACCACTGGTGTCAACACAACACCATGATGTCTCTTACACACACACACACACAACCTCTTTTTTTTTTTTAATTTATTTCAATGTTTATCAATAAAGTATTTATTAACAAAAGAATTAACTAGTACTTTGCAACCGGATCCCTAATGTATACACACATGCACCCTTCACTGCACATATACATACATTTTTTATTATTAAAAGTATTAATTAGTGTCTTCGACAGTCGCTAAATATTCTTACAATAATTTAGAAGGCTGTGCCAGAAAGCCTTGGCCCACAAAACCGAACCACATGGTCCACTTTTTCGGTTGAGGGAAAGAATGGCTGCAGGCTGCTGGCTGCAGGCTGCAGGGAGGGTGTGGAACGGAACCAATTAAACAAGCTGGGAGGTCAAGGCATCATATCTCGAAGACCCACAAATGCCACAAATAGAAAATGCAGTAGAAGGTTGAGTACAGCGAAGCAGATGTTTATGCTGACCCACCAGGCAAGTATCTGCAGGATATCGACTTGTATAGTATTACTAGGGATAACTACATATCAGTCCCCAGGTTATATAGATTGTAACGAACCAGTCACGATTCTCTTTTATTTTATTGCCCAGAACAAAAATTTAATATATCTCTTAGATGATGCTGGTTTTAAAATTTAAATCTGGAAAATAATAAAATGAAACAAACTTCTTTAATCACTGAGCCGAACACTTGAGACTAACATTTTATCAAACTAAAAATTATTATTAGTTGTCGCAAATAGCATTTGATACACACATTTACAAATCATTTACGTAACATCATTTTTATAGTATTTTCGAGTTAAATAATTAGAAAGAGACAACTTATAAATCTTAAGAATCTCTCTCTTTTTTTTCTTTTTCTTTTTTAGAACCCGCAAAGAAGAATTTGTTTCTTGAGTTAAATGTGTGGTTGTAGATTTTATTGAAAATATGTTGATAAAAGATTTAGCTTCCAGATTTTCTCAGTTTTGTTTTTCATTTTTTTTCTTTAAAAAAAAAATTAGTGTTGTCTTATCGAAAAAATTAGTATTTTATGACGAGGCACCACTCTATTATGATAATGTTTGAGATTATATACTTAAAAGTTGTTTTTTAAAGTATTTTTTGTTTTAAAATATATTAAAATAATGTTTTTTTTATTTTCTAAAATTTATTTCTAATATCAATACATTACAACAATCTAAAAATATTTTAAATAAAAAACAATTCAAATTGTTTTGAAAACAAGTTGGATAGAAAAAACAAACAAGACGGGGATACCACCACCACTTGCTCCTTCATTCCTTCTCCGAATAATTCGATTATGCTAGCAATACCTTGTTTATTAATTAGTAGCAGCCAGTAAGATGATCTCTGCATGTATTTTTTTAGAGAGATGCTATTAATTTCACTAGTGGAAACAATAAGTCAATAACAATACACTACAAGTAAAATTACATGACATCTAATTACATGATTAATGTTAAAATTACTTTCAGATTGGGCATAGCGTGATAGCAAAGGACTCGAGATCTGCACAGTAGATCTCGAGTTCGAGTCAGGACGTGTATTTCTTATAAGAGCCTGGAACAGTCGGGGTTTTACTCGCTCATCTGGACCCACAAAATGCGCTTTTCAGGATTTGGGTTTTCTCAAATCCAAAAAAAAGTTATTGGTGGCAAGATTTTTAACGCCAAAACATTGGGGACGTTAACTGGGGTGAAAATGTGTTAGGAAGCAACTTTGGGGAAAAAATAGCAAAGTTTTGAAGACTGAAGGCTGATTTGTGAATGTCTGCATATACTTGGACTGATTTGTAGTTTTCCCATTATATTACAGAGAGAAAGTGGCTGATACAGAAAAAAAAGGTTGGTCTTTGATCCTGAAGATTTTCATTGGACAACCTTGCCTACTATCGTCGTGGGTGTCCACTAGCAGCTTTTTTTGTCTTCTCCTTTTCCCTTGTTAATTTTATCATCTCTCCTTCTCTATGTATTGATGCTATATATTATTTTCGTGTACATAAATATAGTAAATATTTCATGAAAGGGTTTCTTTTCTCTTCTCTTCTCTTCGCTTGTTTTTCTCTCTCTCCCTTTAACAGTAATGATTTTCTCGTTACGGGCATCGTTGTTGAGGAATCTGAGGAGTTGTGGTTGTGAAAAAGTGGCAGATAAAGCATTAGAAAAACAACTAGTAGAAGAACAAGAACAAGAAGAAGAAAAACGGACAGAAACATAGATAGGCACACGAGTGTTTTGTGCGCGTAGAAAAGAAAGAGTGCTTGTTTTGTTGATTGATGCGATCATCATCAAAACAAACGGCTCTTTCTGGCTTTTTTTTTTATACCTTCTCTTCCTATTTCCCTCTTTATTTGGTCTTTCTCGGGGGTGGTTGATTTTTGCTCTGGCTGAAGGGCAGTTCGTTTATTAAATTTCCCCCCCTCCCCCCCCTTGTTTTATTTGGTGCTTTTTTCTGTATTGGCTCTACTGTGAACAATATTTTGTATCATCATGGCTCAAAATAGGCCCTTTCAGATGGCCGTGGGTGGTGGCAATTCGAGGCAGTACAATGACACAACTTATACCAAAATCTTTGTTGGTGGTTTGGCTTGGGAGACACAAAGAGATACCATGAGGCGTTATTTTGAACAGTTTGGAGAGATCCTGGAGGCTGTTGTTATCACAGATAAGAACACGGGGAGATCCAAGGGCTATGGCTTTGTAAGCCCATTATTTGTTTTATATCCTTGTTTTTTTCCTTTGCAAGGGGCGTATTCTTCCATTTTTCCTCCCACTGCATGATTTGTTTATGATGGTGGGTCTTCGTTCTTGCTTCTTACAGGTTACATTCAAGGATCCGGAGGCAGCCGTGAGAGCTTGTCAAAACCCATCGCCAGTGATTGATGGAAGGAGGGCAAACTGCAATCTTGCGTCACTTGGTGGACAAAAGAATCGTCCACCAACTCCTCAACATGGTTCATTTCTCTCTTCTCTGTCATCACTTTTCCATTTCTTGCCAAGTACTTGGTAGAATACTTTGCTAATCTCAATAAATATCCACTTTCTATGCAAAAGTTAATAATCCCTTGAATATTCAACCAGCATTGTGCCGCGAAACAACGCGAAAAAAGGGGGCAAATGCCCTTTTGTCTTCCATTCCAAAAACATGTAAAGATTCCAGGTTTTTAACCCACCGTGGCAAGCTAGCTATAACATGCTTATAATTACTCTATTCGTCTTCTAGCAAAACTGAAATGTGGATATATATCCACTGAACAAGAGGATTAAAGTATTTACTCTAGAACAAAAATGAAATCGCAGGCACAGAACGGTTTAGACCAGTACATGGATTAGTCGCTCCACCTACTTTTCCTGGTTCCTCGGCTCCATACATCTACCAACCCTCTGGTCAATACTCATTTCCTTATTCAGCTTATGGGTAAGTAAAAACAGTAACAGAGATAAATCACAAGGGAATTTTTCATCAATTTCACTCCCTTCTAATATGCCTTCAATTCCTTGTTCATTCTTATCACATAAATTCTCCCTCTTCCTTCTTATGTCATCTCACAGGTATGCTGGATATTCACAGGATGCCATGTATCCCCTGGTCAGTATTGGCATGATATACTTGCATAATATTGAATGTCTTGTGCTACTAATTTTATCTGCGTTGTTTGACCACAGTTTTATGGCCTTGTTTGCAGAGCTATTACGGTGTTTACGGAGGGCAACAATTCTCACCTTATTATACTACTGGAGGGGCATCAGGAACACCAGGGATGTTCCCACACAATCTCTACCCATTCTATACTCAGTATGCACAGAGTAGCCAAGCACATGGTTTTGGAATTCAATATCCCCAAATGGTACAGTACCCTTATTCACCTCAACAACATGGATCTACAGGAACTTTATCACTTCCTTCTTCTATTGCAATGGCGACTACTACTGCAGGTGATCACTCTAATAATTTCCCCCACTTCATTCATGCAGCAAATTTATTCATTTTATGCTTTACTTAATTAACGACGAAAGGCAAATGACAGGATAATTTGAATGTAATTTTGCAACAGGTGCAGCCACAATGACTATGACTACGACTACAACAGCAACAGCAGCAGCAGTGGCAGCACCAACAGCAACTACAGTGGTGGTGGGAACAGGACCAGGTGCTTTGCAAGCCTCTGGAGCAGCTACTGAACAAAATTCATCAACCGAATAAGTTGGATCATAATTCGTTGTCCTCTCACAAGACGGGCAACATCCACAAATCGCGGACCTAGAAAAAATGATGGGAAAAAAAAAGAATAAGGAAAATATTCTTTCAAGTCACTGATTGAAAAGGAGGATTATGCCTGATCATCAGCTAGCATAACAATAGAAGGATCCAAGAATTCAGCATAAGATTGTTCATTTCATGGAAATGGGCATCTGAGATAAAAAGCTCACTCCACTGACTCTTCAATTATTCAAGCCCCCCCAACACTATCAACTTCATCGTTATACATGTTCGGTCTAGGACACTGGGGAGGCTCCAGTAGTTGTTAACATTAATTAGGAGGAGAAATCATATTCATTAATTTTATGTATTAGCATAAGGTGGATCCAATATTGGCTTTGGATTCTACCTCAGATACTAATCAGCAGATTATTATGTCTTGGAAGCAGAGAGCATCCGACAGCATACTCTTGTTTATATTTGGCAGTAATCAGGGTTTGAAGATTGGTTTTGTATCTTTGAACCCATCTTGGTCAACAAGAAAGTTGGGCTAAGAACAACTCGGTCATTAACTTGTACTTTTTTTGCTTGTTAATTACTCATGATTGATTACTCTTTTATAATAGGATCAGAACATTAGTTGGGGAAAAGAGGATTGTGCCCCCCCCCCCCCCCTTGTTTACCGACAATCATCTCTTTTACATTTAATCTTTCGTTTTCAATCGGCATTTCATTTCTTATTCAAATCCCTTCTTTTGCATGATCACATCTTTTGGGGTATGTGTTTAGAATCCAAGGGGAGTCAAATGGAAGCGCGTACCTTTTCTGTTTCAAAGTTGGGCATGCGGCTCTGCATAACATGCCTGTGACAGTTGGAATTCGATTGCAAAGTATGTGGAGAAGTTTCTGCTAAACAATTGATGATGAGATGAATTTAAACTAAGATCATTGATATGGATAATGCACACATCAAATCACATAGAAGTTATATGTCAATGGCTAATGAGGATGGGCCCTTTTGTTCTTATCAAATCACATAGAAGTTGCAAATTCAAATGCCATCCCCTACTTGAAATCTACACATTCATGCAATGACATTGGTTTTTTCTTCTCAATAACCGCCAGAAAATGCCATCTCTATACGTAGCTGATAGCTTCAATAAAAGCTGCCTGACACACCTAAAATCTGGCATGTGTATAAATACTGGAACGAGAAACCAAGCTTCTTGAAATACTATAATTTGTGTCAAAGCTCAAACAATTTACTTCCTTATAAAACATCCAATTTGAATAAGTGAACAGTATTTTTCTTGAAAAGAAATGTTACAGAAATTATCATACAACACAACATATGGTAGCACCAGAATAAAATCTATAACAGAACAACTAAACCCTCGGCAAATCAAGAGGGGGTGGGGTGGCTACAATAAGCCACTCTTCCAATGCCTTCCTAGTAAGGCCAAAAGTCAGCACCACCAGGCTTCTTTACAAGGATTTGACTGTACTCAGGCCTGGACGTGAGATTCTTGAAGAAGAAAAAAGCAATGAGAAAGAACAGAATGAAGAAGATCTCAAATTCTGCGAAGCGTACAAAGGCAAAGACCTCATTCATTACTCGAGCCAGTGCTGATTCATTCCTTTTGCTCCCACTTGTCCTAACTTGCCTGATATCATTCCTGGCCATCTCTCTATCTTACTCCTCAACTTCCGCTCTTTTAATCAATTATTATCTGTGTTGTAGTCAGCAAAGCAGATGTCAGGACAGAGCTGATCCATAGAAGCGGTATAAGCTTAGAAAATGAAGACTATCCAGTTCAATCAATCTAAATGGGGCTCCCATCTGATTCAAATAGATGAGCAAACTATAACAAAAAAGGATAGGGTGGACAATGGCTACAATGCGTGAAACAAAGGGCGCTTGCAGGCTAACGCTGGCCAGTCTGTTCATTTTGAGGTTGCATCAAGCTCTTAGTAATTTGAAAATTTTAAGATTTACTTAGTTAATCCAAAACAGCAACATCATGTCATCCTAAAAGAAAGTCCAGTAAGAATATCTATATCAAGCATTCTAGAGTAACTAGACAAGAAGCTAGTCTCATGGGTCTCTCAAACTCCTAAACCTTTGAGCTTCCTTGAGTATTTGGGTATACGATGCAGCAACTACATACAGGAACAAAACAATTGAAAACCTATCCAACAGAAATCTAAGCTGAATGAATGTTTTTATTTAAAGCAGCAATATCCAAAAAAAATAATTATTTGAAAGAACCCGAACACACCAAGTGTTACATGACAAGCAAATTATCCAATAATAATAAAAAAGAAAAACACAATATAACAAACATACTTGTTCAGCACCTACGAAACAAGAAAAACTGCTCTGCAAATCTAAACACATCAAGACCTGCTCTTCAAACAAAACTCCTAAAGAGCAAATCTAGCCCCGAAACAACTGCAAACTACCATCATACAGACACTTACATCCTCGAGTGGAAAATGCATCAAAAGATTATACCAATAAGCCTCCCCAATACCTTGTCTATCATTTTCCTCCGATCAGGTCACAAGTAGTAACATCCAATACCCGTTTTCTTTTTTTAATTAAGACCATTTTATCCTAAATTTAGAGGTCGAATTACTCTAAATTCTAACAACGGTAGTTCATTCATTTTCATTTGAAAATCAACACCAAGCAATCAGCGCCCTCGAAAAGGAAGAAAAATATTGAAAGTCATCGATTTTCTATTAAGATCGAAGATTTATACTTTAAAAAATTGTAGAATTCATATAGAATCTTCAAATTAAAAGAAAAGATTGTACGATTAGAATTAAACGCATAATCAGACAGATACACACGCATACGAAATGATTGATGAGATCTACCTACCTACACACATATATAGATAGATAGATAGAGAGAGAGAGAGAGTGAGAGAGAGCGCACCTCTTGTCCAATCGCGAGGTGCAGCAATGGAGAAATTGGAGCGAGCGAGCGATTAATGTTTCCTTCCTTTATCTGGATTTATACCAAGTGACGACTCCTTCTTTTTCTTTTTTAATAATATATCATTTCACGTTGGTTTTTCCTTTGACCGCCTCTTATTGACTGGGTTGACCGTCAAAAACGACGCCTTTCCCTTTTAATAAGAAAACAATGCCATTAATTCCCTCAAGTTTTAACAGGTCTATTTTTTCTAAACGGCAGCGTAACGGTAACATGAAAATCGGAGACAGGCGACCTCAATGGATTCCTTAACAGAAATCTATTGAATCTTACTACTGTTACCCAAATTAAACTTTCGAAGCCGCTATTTCATTGGTTCGGTTGAAGTAGAGTACAATTGTGTGTTTTTTTTTAATTATGGGTATTTGAATTAATTTACACGTGTTTTAAGTAATTTTATGAATTCTAAAATTAATAATTATATAAAATTTTAGTAGCATGGAAACTTTATGAAAAGAGAGAACTTGAACTCAATCTCAATTCTCAGGCCAATTGTGTTTCACTTCTTAATTAAACAGATCGTGCATCGCTCTTTTTTTCTTTTGGAATCTCTGTTAAATTATAGAGTTTATTTGAGATAATCTCAGCTCAACTCTATGCTATGTCATTAAAAGAGTTTCATCTACTTCGTTTCATGGCTTTCAGCCCATATTTAATTTTATAGCCGCCTTGTTAGCTTTAATTTGCCTAGCGTTAAATTGTTTTGAAGGTCTCATTGAAATTGCTGGTCAAATGATTAACATTAAGTGCATTTCTTTTTTCTTGCTCGCCCCTGTTCTGATAATTTAACAAAATTATTTATCGTCTTCGGAATGCCACCATTTTAGACTCTACAAAAATTAGTGATTCTATTTGTCTTTCTTTTGCTTATGCTATAACATAATCCTGGTCTTTTTTTGTAGTTCAAAGTCAAACTAAATGTTAATTTTTCTGTAGATACAAAATAAATTTTCGACGTAAGATGCCCGGGGCTTCTAGCACCGATACAACTAGATCTCTCAGATTTTGAGGAGCCAGAGAAATCCATTAACAGCGTTGCAGATTTTCAAGTAAGCGAAAGACAAATGCGCCAGCTATCGTCACAATGGTCCTGTGTATGCCACCATGATTGGCATCCTTGGAAACCTGGGCCGAATTACTGAGATGAAAGAGGATTCCGGTGAGCGCTAAGATTCAAACTTGGTGACTGCAATCAAGACCTATGCGAGTGCTGGCCTAATAAGCGCAGCTGTCTCACTCTTCAAGAGCATTCCAAAGTTCAACTGTGTAAACTGGACCGAATCTTTCAATACCCTTTTGCATATATTGGTGAAGGAATCAAAACTTGAGGCAGCACACCGTATTTTCTTGGGGAACTCATGAGTGGGAAGTGAAGTCTCGCTTTCATGGCCTGAACCTGCTATTGGATGCTCTTTGTCAGCGTAATCGCTCTGACCTTGCAACCAAGTCTTCCAAGAGACGGATTATCAGGATCCCGTCCGAACAAGGATAGTTGTCGAATTCTTATGAAGGGGATGTGCGAAGATGGAAGGCTAAACGTGGCCACACATTTGTTATGTTCAACGTTCTGGAGGGTATCTCAAAGGGGGAGCGGTGAGGAATAAGGATATTGTGGTATATAGAACACTTTTGGATGCTTTATGTGATATCGGACAGGTTGAAGACGCCTTGGAAATCCTCGGTAAGATCCTAATGAAGGGGGTGAAGGCACCTAAGCGATGCCGGGATCGTCTTGATCTTAGTCAGTGCAATAATGGTGAAGATATGAAACCCACTAAGCGTTTGATTAATGAAGCTCTAATCAGAGGTGGAGTTCCCCGTTTGGGTAGTTATTCAGCGATGGCTGTTGATCTTTACCGTGAAGGCAAGACTGGTGATCAGACTGGTAAAGTGCTAGATAAAACTCAAGAGAGAGGCTATAAAGACCATTACTTAGGGCTTATGAAGCGAAGGTCACCGCATTGTGAAGAAAAGGTAGTACGGGCGGTGAAGCCATTAATGTAACTGTAAGGTTGAACTTATATTGTTTTATTGAAAGGAGCGACGCAGGGTATCCTGCAATCGCTGTCGGATACTTTAAAAAGATGGCTAAGCAGGTGGGTTGTGCTGCCAACCAGAAACTTATGGCATTTTATTGGATGGACTTTGTTGAGATGGCAGGCTCATTGAAGCAAGTAAGGTTTTGGAAGAGATGTTTATTAAGGGCGCGTTTAAATTTTTATTAAAAATTATTTTTTATTATATTTTCATATCGTTTTTAGTGTTAGTCTTAAAAATAATATTTTAAAAAATAAAAAAATATTATTTTAAAATATTTCTAAGTAAAAAACATTTTAAACCGCAACTGCTACCACAATCCCGAACAGACATGCCATAAGAACCTGCCATATTCCCAAACAAACCTGCCGATACCTCCGATATGCTTTCAAGCATAGTTATTAAACCCGGCCCGGCCCGGCGATGAAATGATGAAACACGACCACCTATTTTATAATACTAGAACCTTTTTTTTTTTTTTTCCTTTCCGTGTCAAGCATAACAATGTTATCTCTTTTTTCTTTGAAATCATACAAGAAGGATTTGTCGCTTTTGAACCATGCATGAATTACACTTGGGATTCTTAAATGGTTGACAAGATTTGAGCAACCATTAAAACCAGCTCTTGAAGTGAATTAAATCTCATTTTCTGGAAGCTTCATAAGACTTGTACAATTTCTTTGATTTAAGATTAATAGTATTTGTAAATCACCAATAGATTCGTGAATTTGAGTCAAACGGATGCAGTCTTCAAGTATTAGCCTTTCAAAGGCTGTGAGACCCGAGAAGTCTGGGGTTCTAATGAGATCATGCGAGTGATGGAAATCAAGAACAGAAGAACTTTTAATTTTGAAAGAAACTGTGAAAATACATGAATTTAGTTGTTATCAATTGAAAACGAGAGAGATAGTTATAGAAAGAGACTAAATACATACCGGTTTGCCTTTCCAAGCATGAACTAACATAGCTTTTGAATAGATCAAGAACCACCAACTTCTCCAAGCAAACGTGATTTTGTATGGATCTCACAGGGAATCCATGCCAACATAACCATATCAAAATCTTGGGAAAGTGCTCAAACTTCCATGAAAAGTAATGTAATTTAGTTGAAGAAATTTTACATTTAACATCTTTCTAAAAGCATCCGTGTTGAGGATGGGAAACAAACTTGTTCGACTAGTTTGTAATTTTCCCCTATCAGAAAAGTCAGAAAGCCATTGTTGAAAGAAGTTAAGCCTGCGGCGCTTGCTGCGAACCAATACCAAACGGGCTCTTAACGGGTCAACGGAGTAAGAACTTTTGGAAACATGAGGGCTGATATTGACTATTTAAAATACATGGGTCGAAGTGTAACATAACTGAATATATGGGAGTGAAAATATAATCTATCACCATGCGGGTATTGCATAATGGGCCTAGCCTTTATAACAATGAGCCCCGTAAAACACTCAAGCCCGCCTCAGACTGCTTCTAATACTCCTCTCTCGCTCTGATTCCCAAACCCTAGATACTATTCTGTGTTGCAGCAGCGCAGGCGAAGGTTAGGGCACAGACAGAAGCAACCCATCTCAGATCTTATTTTCACAAGGTAAAAGCTCCTTTTCTCTTCTCAAAATCAAAATTATTTACGCTCTTTATTTATAGATAGATGTGATCGTTCTACTTTTCTGTGTTTAAATTGATAATTGTGGAAACTGTCTGTTGATTTCTTATATTTTCTTTGATGATTTTCATAGTTAAAGAAAGATGTCCGGTAGCGAGCTTGCTTGCACTTACGCTGCTCTTATTCTCTTTGATGAGAACATCTCCATCACTGTATCCTTCAAAAACTAGATAAATAATACTATTGCTATCCGGTTTCTTCAAATAAGTTTTTAGGGCTTGTGATTTTTTTTATAAAGCGGATTTCTTGGATTCTTTAACCATTGCTAATAGGCAGAAAAGATTGCAACATTGGTGAAAGCAGCCAATGTGCAAATTGAATCTTACTGGCCAGGCTTATTTGCTAAGCTTGCTGAGAAGCGCAACATTGAGGACCTCATCATGAATGTTGGCTCTGGTGGTGGTGGTGCTGTTGCTGTTGCTGCCCCAGCTGGTGGTGCACCTGCCGCCGCCGATGCTCCCGCCGCTGAGGAGAAGAAGGTGAGAAGAAAGGAACAAATCGGATTTGTTGAATTGGGTGGTGGTTGTTTGAGGTGCTTGATATTTCTAATTGCTGTGTGATTTGTTTTATGAATTTTACAGGAACCAGTTAAGGAGGAAAGTGAGGATGAAGACATGGGATTCAGCTTGTTTGATTAGGAGCTCCTTTCAGAATGCACAAGTCCTCTGCTGCTTTTAGTGGTTTAAAGAGTACAATTTTTGCACCATATTGCAGTTCTTTGTCGTTATAAATATTTTATTGGTGAATGTGAGACTTGTTAGAGAATCCTGTATTTTTATCTTCATGACCTGATGGTGCTTCTAGATAAAATAGAAGTTTTTTAGATGAGTTTTGATTCTTATGATGTTTCCTAGTGTTGATCTGACGGGTCACTGTTGATGGTAGGTTTAATTATTTGCTATCCTGTTGCATGTTTAGATAGATCAGTGTAATCTGATATTTCCCTTTGAATGCTTCAAAGAGCTTTTTGTCATTGGCTTAAAAATGGTTTTGTTTTAAAGTTCTTTTCCAAACTAGACAGGTTCCGTAATCCTCAATTCTGTTTTTTTTTTTTCGGTTTCTTGGTCAATTACAAATCAATGACATTATTGTTTGTCTACGCAATGATATTAGTGTCATGTACAGAGGGCATCTTTGCATATCATGCAGCAGCTATCAACCCATGTTGATACTTGATAGTAATGAGTTTTTATGATTTGGATTGTTGTATTTGCGTATTTTCTTTGAAATATTTTGCTATTCAAGAACTAGAATGCCTGTCTTGAGCTATTTGCTTACCCGGGCAAGTCCGGGGACCATTGTTGATGCCCGATACTCTTCTGCCGGGTATATGCATGCATTCTGGGCAATTGTGGTAAATCGAGTATGCTACTTCTATAAATGTTTGCTTTGCTAACGCTGTCATCCTGTAGTGAAGTGATTAATAGCGGCATCTTTATTAAGTTATAGTTAAAACCCGAATTTGTCAATCGAACTTTATTGGATGTACTGCTCTTGTAATGTGCGAAGTGAGCATTTAACGTTTTTCTCCATGGAGCCTGCGTGCTCGCATCATGGATACCATTGATGGTGGCGTAGGGTCATAAAAAATTTCTGAGCTGTACTGTTCTTATAATGCAGAAGCAGCTTACCTGATTTGGTCTTTAGAGACTGTGTAACATTTTAAGTGTTTATTTTTATAATTTTGATGTATAAATGTTAAAAAAATTTAAAAAAAATATTTTAATATAAGCAAATTTGTTAAAAAGTATTCTGCATCATAATATATAAAACACATACTTTCATTCTTGGGGAACTACGAGTTCCTTTTGCTGGCTCTACTCCCTGCCATTTCATGGATGTGTTTGGTACATGTTCAATCCCCTACCATTTCATGGATGTTTTTGAAATAAAACCTGGTTTTCACAAAGCTACCATGTTGATTGATTCACCAGGTGATACTGAGTTTGATAATTATAAAATAAATTTATATATAATGGAATGGAATTGAAATATTTACTATTTTTTTTTATTTGGTTGCAAAACTTTTAGAAATGTAATGTAGAAGATCAGAGTGTTATTTTAGTCCTTGTAGTTTTTGAAAAATTATTTTCGTTCCTAAATTCTATTTTTATTTATAAATTGGTCTTTATTAGAAATTTATTTTTGTCCTTGTACTTTATGAAACTTATAACTCAGTCTCTGGGATATTGTTTTGCAAGCATGTCTTTGTAAGATTACCCTTCATCGTGTAATGGTTCATCACGTAACTTTCTTATGCAATGCTTGTAATGTAATGAGTTGTTATTCTTTTAATCCGTGTACTTTATAAAATTTATAATTCAGTTTATGATAAAAGAAAATTGCAAGCAGGTCCTTGTAAGATTACTCTTCATCATGTAACGGCTCATTACATCACTTTTTTTATGTAATGCTTGTACTGTAATAACTTATTATAATTTAAATGATCAATTATATTATAGTTTTAAAAGTTACACGACCAAATATAAGAATGTAATCATCATTATTATTAAAAAAAAAGGGTTACTGTAGCTTTAGATACAAATTATTATTCAATGGAATAGTATAATTATAAAATTACTCTTAAAAAAAAAAAAACCTTTGAACTAGATATTGAGGGCAGGGTGATTTTTTATTATAACACAATTATTTTTTACAAATTATATACAATTGTCTTTTACAAATTATATGAGGTTAGATTGGTAATTTTATATTTTATATAGTAAAAATACTCAATTAACCTAGAATAAAATAATATAATGCCTAATACTTAAGAATAATTTTGTATTTTAAAATTTTATAGGAGAAAAAAATTCATTTTTATAAATTACTTCAAATAAAACAAATTATAATCAAAATAGCATAGATCAAATTCAAAGAAAAAATAAATTGAAAGATTACTTTGAAAATTTAGAGATCGAACATGTATTTCAAAGAGGTGAGAGAACAAAAAGGAAAAAAAAAACTATTGGTTCTAAGTTGGAGGTCATTAAACCACATATCGCTTAGAGATGAAGGAGCTGTCGAGATGGTTTGAAAACTGTCCCGAAAGCTATTTTTTAGCTGCTGAGAGCCTCTTTGTGCATCGCTCGAATACCACAACCCTTTCACTGGCACGTGCAATGCATGTATTAACCACTTTAAAAAACATTTATTTATATTTATCAAATTACTCATTTTTTAACTTGATAATAACTAGAAAACCAAAATGAAAGTATGAAAACACCCCTCAATCTCGATTAAATTTTTTTAAATTTTATAGATAATTTAGTTATTTAAATACACTTTAAAAGTGAAAAATATTAAAAAAACCCAAGATGTCAATTTAAGTTTTATTTTGCTTTTAAGAATGATAGTCATTTCAACATGTTTTAAAAAATTAATTTATTCTCTATCAATATGTTAAAGACTAGTGAATTCATGTAAAAAAATTGAATTTCTTGCAATAATTTGTTAATTATTTTATTTTTAGAAGTCACATTGTTTCAATCTTTGTAATGTCTCGGTGACAACTACCCTTATTAATTTTTTAATTTTAATAAAAACCCTACTATTAAAAAACGAATTTAGGTAATATTTGAAGTCTTTTTTTAATTTTATATTAATTTTATATTTTTAAATTGTTTAATATATGAATATTAAAAATAAAATAAAAAATAAAAATAATTTTTTAATATTTCTTTTAAATAATGACTACTAATATCCCAAACATTTCCTTAAACGAGGGGTCGTTGATTTCATACGCCGAGTTGTCGGCTTTTTATTTTTTACTTGCAGTGATACCGTTGGCGAAGAAAAGTTGAAAACTATGGAGACGATCGGAGCAATTCTATAGCCCGGTCTCAGAGGAAGAAGTAAGAAATTTCTCTACCGTGATGACAAAGCAGCCTTTTCTTCTGCAGTCACGTACATAAATGAACAAACATCATCCTACCGGATAGAAAATAGAAAATAAACATGACTAAGAAACTAACGAGTACCAAACTCCCTATGGAACTCGACCTTGACTCCTTCCTTAATTCTCATTCCACCTCCGATTCTGACACCGATAACACCTCCGTCCCTCACCGTACTCTCGACGAAATTCTCAACGACTCCGATTCCTCTTCCCCTCCTTCATCCCCACCCTCCATCAAACAATCAGATCTCCCTCCCTCCCACCTCCAACACGCCGTCTCACTAGATTCCTCCACACAATCACAAATTCTCCAGGATCAATTAAAACCCACTTCACTTACTCGAATTACTAATTCACCGTGGCGCCTTCCTCCTCCGTCTTCTAGACAGTTGCCATCGCTTTTCGGTGGAGTGAGATCGAATGCGAAGCCAGGGGCAGCCCTTGCAGCGGCAGCTGCTGCCTCTCGTTCTGTTCCGACACCGCATGCCGCCGCGATCAAGTCCAGGAGATTGAGCAGCGGGAGTGGAACCTTCCAGACGATTCTCGATATAGCAGAATCAGGCTCCAGTGGTGGTGGCGATCATGAAATTGTGTCAAATTCATCGAACGGAGACTCAATTGAAAGATTCCAGTCCCAGTCAGAGGAGAAGATGGGTGGATTATTTCAATCTGCTACAGCAGAGAATGCGATTCCGAATACAGAAGAGGATTTGAAGATTTCACGTGAAAGTGAAGGAGAGCCAGTTTTTCAAATCGAGGGGGAAGTACGGCTTAGTGATGATAGTGGTCAAGATATGTTGCATAATACTGGTTCGACCTCGAATTCTGATGCTAACTTAAATTTGGATGATGAAAATGCAGCTTCTGTTTCTAAAGATAAATTTGTGGAAGTGAGTGATTCGAGTGAAGTAGATATTATTAACTTGAATAATGTTGATTCCTTTAAAGACGAGGCGGTGAAAGGAGAGGGAAATAATTTGGAAGAAAATATGGACGAGGTTAAAGATGATGGGGTAGGTGTTTTTACTATTGGTGATGGTGATGATGCAAGTTCAATGAGTGATATTTCGGAGCTTGTAGAGGAGAGAATCGAGCAACTGGAGAGTGAGATGATTAGTAAAAGGGCGGAGAAGAAACGGAAGTCTAGTCTGAAGCCGCTTGAATTGGCAGAAGAACTCGAGAAGAAAATGGCCTATACTGGATTGCATTGGGAGGAGGGTGCGGCTGCTCAGCCTATGAGACTTGAGGGTGTTCGGAGGGGGTCAACTACTTTAGGATATTTTGATGTTGATTCTCATAATGTTATTACACAAACTGTTGGTTCCCAAACATTTAGGAGAGATCATGGTTCACCTCAAGTTTTGGCTGTTCATCTTAACTACATTGCAGTGGGAATGTCAAAAGGTGTCATTGTTGTTGTCCCTAGTAGATACTCTTCTCATAATGATGATAACATGGATGCAAAGGTTACTTCTGTTCACTCATATTGCTTTTAGTTTATGTTGCATGTGGCTTTTGGCTTGCTTCTTTTTAATTAGTGGATGTCTTTGCCTTTTGTTTTCTTGCTTTTATTGAAGGATGGGAAGGTTTGTTCTTTTGAGGGTGCAATTAGATACGTGCTTCCTGAGACGAGACCTATTTTGTTCATAGATGCAATGTGGAATAAGGAAATCCTAGATCCAGCAGTAATTTGAAGGACTTTCATAAATGTACTTGCATGAGATTATAGTGTTTCTTTTTGAAGTTGTGCTTTAGGCATGGGCTTAATTTATATGCGTGCATAAAATCTTTGTTTTCTTTTCTCAATAGACTCTTCTGGCTCATGCTTACTAGGAAATTCACTGTAGTGAAACAAACTTCTAATGCTAATTGAATATCCAATTTTCAAGGAAAATCACAGCTGCAAAACATTGTCATTGTCGATATTTTGCAAGTTAGGTTCTTGTTTATCCTTATAGTTAGTCAGCATCACCCACTGAACCATCCTACTCCTTTTCCAGATGCTAATGCTTGGTTTGCAAGGTGATCGATCTCATGCCCCAGTGACTTCCATGTGCTTTAATCAGCAAGGAGACATGCTCTTGGCTGGTTACGGAGATGGTCACATTACTGTTTGGGATGTCCAGAGGGCATCAGCAGCAAAAGTTATTACTGGGGAGCATACTGCACCAGTTGTGCATGCATTCTTTCTGGGCCAGGATTCTCAAGTTACTCGTCAGTTTAAAGCAGTTACTGGTGATAGCAAGGGTCTGGTTCTGCTACATGCTTTCTCAGTGGTTCCCTTGCTTAACAGGTTCTCGTTCAAAACACAGGTAAAGACACCATTCTAGGCTAATGGTGGACGCCCATGCCTTGCAGTAAAATGTGTTAATCTGAGTCAGCATATGGTAGGTATGTGTTGTACTTGCCAAATTAATGACTTAATGTTAATTGATTGTTATAGTGTCTTCTTGATGGACAAAGAACGGGCACTGTGTTATCAGCTTCACCCCTTCTTCTTGATGAATCTTGTGGAGGTGCTTTGCCAGCCACACAGGGAAATTCTTCAGCATCATCCACCAGCATTAGTAGCATGATGGGTGGTGTAGTTGGGGGAGATGCAGGTTGGAAACTATTCAATGAGGGCTCTTCTTTGGTTGAAGAAGGTGTGGTCATATTTGTCACTCATCAAACTGCTTTGGTGGTATGAAGTCCCTGGATAATTCTGCAAGTTCCATGCACCTTTTGTTTTGTGAATTAATGTTTGCTTATTTGTGGATGTTTATTCTTCACAATGTGTTGAAACCATGCCTTTTTTACAGGTTAGGCTCAGTCCCAGTTTACAGGTATATGCACAACTTTCTAGGCCAGATGGAGTTCGAGAGGGTTCCATGCCTTACACTGCATGGAAATGTACCACACAATCACATAGTTCATCACCTGGTATGGCCTGCAGAGTTTCTTAAATTTTCTAGTGGACAGTATTCTAAAAAGAATTTGGTGCAGACAATGTTCCAGAACATGTGGCAGAGAGAGTCTCATTGCTCGCAATTGCCTGGGATCGAAAAGTGCAAGTGGCAAAATTGGTCAAATCTGAGTTAAAAGTTTATGGAAAATGGTCCCTTGACAGTGCAGCCATAGGTGTGGCTTGGTTGGATGATCATGTATGTGTTTTTTTTTGGCAAATCTATTTGTTTCTAGTTTGTTCACTGTTTATTGTTTTTGCTTTCTCCACTACACTTGCGCATGCTCTGTGGTTTATTTTATCTTTAAAACTTAAGTTAATGAGGATTGTTCCCTTCCCAGATGCTGGTGGTTCTCACGTTAACAGGACAACTATATTTGTTCGCAAAGGATGGCACTGTGATTCACCAAACTAGTTTTGCTGTTGATGGTTCTAGGGGAGATGATCTAGCTGCATATCATACACACTTGATCAATATCTATGGGAACCCTGAGAAAGCTTATCACAATTGTATAGGTGTAAGGGGAGCTTCTGTGTACATACTTGGACCAACACATCTTATTGTTTCCCGCCTTCTCCCATGGAAAGAGCGTATTCAGGTTCTGCGAAGAGCAGGTGACTGGATGGGTGCCTTGAACATGGCAATGACACTTTATGATGGCCAAGCTCATGGTGTTGTTGACCTTCCTAAATCAGTAGATGCTGTAAAGGAAGCCATAATGCCATATCTGGTAGAGTTGCTTATGTCATATGTAGATGAAGTATTTTCTTATATCTCAGTGGCTTTTTGCAATCAAATTGGAAAAGCGGAACAACAAGATGACTCAAAGACTGGAAGCAACTCAGTGCACTCTGAAATAAAAGAACAGTTCACACGTGTCGGTGGTGTTGCTGTAGAATTCTGTGTCCATATACAGCGGACTGACATCCTTTTTGACGAAATTTTCTCTAAATTTGTCTTTGTTCAACATAGAGGTACCCCTTCAGATTACATAAAATTCTGTGCTTATTTGGTTAATTCTGGACTTTGAACTTTGACTGCTCCACCATGTAGCAATTTTGAATCCATCAATTAGATGCTAGTTGCATTACATCTCTCTGTCACTTCTTGAGGCTTGAGTTTTATAGATTGGATGTAGCCTCTTCCTTGTTGTTCATTTTGTGCTTGCTTAAGTTTTCTTGTTATGGGTGTGCAATTTTCTACAATTAATGCTATGAAGTGAATGCCCTTTTCAATAAATTGATGCTGCAAATTGCATGTACTTTTCTTCTTATTTTGATGTTACATGCGATGATTATCCTGTTGAGTGGAAGCCTCAGTTTTTGAATCTTTATTTTTCTGTATTTTAGATACATTTTTGGAGCTTTTGGAGCCATATATATTGAGGGATATGCTGGGGTCTCTACCCCCTGAGGTATTGCTTGATGCTTGTTGTTTTGTTTACCCTCATTGATTTTTCCAATCTGGTTGCTAACTTTTTCACTGTAATGTCTTTTCTTTCATCTTCCTATTCTTACACCTTTAAAGATTATGCAAGCCCTAGTAGAGCATTACAGTAGCAAAGGGTGGTTGCAGCGAGTTGAGCAATGTGTCCTTCACATGGACATTTCCTCCTTGGATTTTAATCAGGTTTTTCTTAATTGTTCCCTTGTTCAACCTATACGTTTGCTATAGTTTTTTCACCAAGAATGGTGAATAATCATCGTATATTGTCTTTTAGGTTGTCAGGCTATGCCGGGAGCATGGGTTATATGGTGCCTTGGTGTATCTTTTCAATAAAGGATTGGATGATTTCAGGACACCTTTAGAGGAGCTATTGGTTGTTTCAAGAACTAGTCAACAAGAGACTGCTGCTGCCCTTGGGTACATGGCCTTAACCCATGACAGATTCAATAAATTAAAACTTCAATGATTTCGAGTAAATGTCATCCTGCATTAAATATATCATCTATAAGCTTACTAACAAGGCAGGGATTTTCACATGTTAGGTTTTGACTGGGGAAATTCTTTTGCATGAATTTAATTTTCCTAAGTGAATTTAATTGAGAATCACACTACATAAAATTATCCAAGAAAACGAATCACATCAATTTACCTCCCTCTTCACTTTAATCAAAAAATAAATTGTAAGTTGATTCGTTGACCATGGCTTCTCTATTCTGTATGGTTACCCTTTACTACTGAACTCAATTACAGGTACAGGATGCTTGTTTATCTGAAGTACTGCTTTTTAGGTCTCGCCTTTCCACCAGGTATCATTCAAGTTATGATAGACCTTGATTTGATTCAACTATTACAAAATTCTCTCCTTTTCAATTCTTGTCATTAGATAGATTGTCATAAAAAACTTTCAAATCAACTTCTAAGTTGGGTATTTAATGTTCTGAGAATTGACTATTGAGAGCACTAGATTATTATCAAGCCTTTTGTGTGTGTGCGCATGTGTTTTTGAAAACAATTTATGCGAGCTCGGAGTCATTATTTTCTGAAGACAGCATGCATTCACACTTTAGAATGGTGCCAAGTTCTGGATAGCTTTTACTCTTTAAATTTGATATATGAAACTTCTAATTTTATATATTTGTTTATTAAGACAAGTAAGAGGCTCTTGTTGACAAAATCAATATTTGTTTTTTGTAAAACAATAATATCTTTCATGATGTTATAATTTATAGTATAGATAGCTAGCGTCATGTTTGAAGTTTTTTATTACAATCCTTTTCCTATTTATTGGCTCAGCTTTTATCCAATCCGGTTCTTATATAAGTATATATTGATCATGGTACTGGCTATTATGTAACTTGATACCCACGGCACGATTTTTTGGCTAGTGTACTCTGATAAGCATATACTTTCTAAATAATTTGTCATTACTTGATATTTCTTGTCAACATTTTATCCTCATCTATAACAGGTTGGTTAAACTTCAAGTTTCTCCATGTACGAGGAACTTACGAGGAACTTTGGCCGTTCACTCTCAAAATTAATATTTTCGTTGTTTAAACCAATGATGAACTGCTTGCATTTTGGAATAAATGATCACAAGTGGCATACGGATAAAGTACATGTTCAATGTGTAATTTGGTTTTCATGAATGATTATGAAACTTTGAAGCATTGTGTTTGCAGGACATGGGGCTCTTCCTGTCACACGTCTGTCATCTCTTAGGACCGAACTTGTGCAGTTTTTGCTGGAGAGTTCCGATGCCTCTAATCCACAGGCAGTGTCAAAAGGAACATACCTGAACTTGTATCATCTCTTACAGTTAGATACTGAAGCAACTTTAGATGTTTTGAGGTGTGCTTTTTTAGATGGTGAAAATCTGAAACGTGAGTTCTCTATGCAAGATGGTGCTGACACAAGTACGGAGGCTAAGCAAGAAAACAATATTATGGCTGAAAGTCAGAATTTATGGATTCAGAATACTATAAATGCTCTTGTTCAAATTACCGAAAAACATATATCCCGAGCAGATGAGTCTACTGTTGATAATGTTGATACTCGATTTGTGGATGCATGGCCCTCAAAGAAAGACTTGGAAAATCTGTTTGAATTCATTGCATACCATGTTGCATGTAGGAAAGCTCATGTTTCAAAAGTTGTGCTGAGTCAAATTTTGGAGTACTTGACATCAGAAAGTACTGTCCCACCAAGTGTTCCTGCACACATCATTGAAACTTCAAAGGAGAGAGAGAAACAGGTGCTTGCACTTCTGGAAGTGGTGCCTGAGACTGATTGGAATGAGTCTTATGTGTTACAGCTATGTGAGAAAGCACACTTTCACCAGGTATCTATGCCATGATCACATTTGTGCTATTGTTTCAGAGAGTGTTTCTTATATCAAGTTCTCTTTTTGGTAGCATCATGCCATTGGCTCTAATATGGGTTTCAGGTTTGTGGCTTAATTCATACCATCAGACATCAGTATCTTGCTGCCTTGGATAGCTATATGAAAGACGTAGACGAACCCATTCATACTTTTGCCTACATTAACAATATGTTAGAAAAGCTGAGTGACAATGATAGTGGTGCTTTTCGATCAGCTGTGATTTCTAGGATTCCTGAGTTGCTTGTCTTAAGCAGGTAAATTTTTTTAAAATTTTTTGTAAGAAGACATGTCAATTTTTACTCTCTTATTAAATATCCTGTCAGATTTCTGTTATTTGGGAACTTTCTTCTCTAATCGATCTTATGATTTTTTTTCCAGAGAGGGAACATTCTTCTTGGTCACTGACCATTTTCGTGTTGAAAGTCCACATATCCTCTCTGAATTACGCTCTCATCCACAGAGTCTTTTTCTGTATTTAAAGACTGTCATCGAGGTTCATTTGTCTGGAACCTTAGACTTTTCTAATTTAAAAAAAGCTGATGATATAGATGTTGCTGATGGAAGAAGGGTGAAAGATCAGTCAAAAGGACTCACAGCTTATCTGGAAAGGATCTCTGATTTTCCTAAGTTCATGCGGAATAATCCTGTTCATGTGAATGATGATATGATTGAGCTTTATTTTGAGGTCAGCCCATCTACTGTTATCCTAAAAGCAATTGATTGGATTTGAATGACATTGCAACACCACTCCCTCTGAAACAGTAAAAATTTGTCATGTCTTTTTTTTTTTTTTTTGAGGGTTTGTGTTCAGTCTGATCGCATGGTCTTCGTAACTCTTAATTTTGTCTCTTCAAATTTGCTCTCAAGGTGCGCCTGAAAGGAAATGAATAAGCTCAAGTGTTCAGTCAAATAAATGTTGTATTGGTTTGGGTTGTGATATAGGTGCTGCCTTTTTTTTTTTTCCTTGTGGGATATAATCATCTACGTGCAATTTTATGCAATTATTGCTTGACTAATTGCATTGTTTTTATCAGAATTATGTTTGCTATGATAACTTCTAATTTCCTGCACTTCTAATTGCTGCTTTTTTACTTCAGAATTTTCAAGAATGGTGTTATCACTTCTTGGGTTAGATTCTTAGTATTTTGCATTTTGCTCTTGCAGCTATTATGTCAGTTTGAGCGCAATTCAGTTCTCAGATTCTTAGGGACTTTTGATAGCTATCGGGTGGAACATTGTTTACGCAAGTGCCAGGAATATGGGATAATAGATGCTGCTGCCTTTTTGTTGGAAAGGGTTGGTGATGCTGGAAGTGCTCTTTTACTCACACTTTCTGGTCTCAATGATAATTTTCCAGAGCTAGAGTCAGCTGTGGAAAGTGTGGTTTCAGATATGAGTGTTTCTGCCAGTAGTGATCATTACAGCACTGTTTTAAAATTGAAAGAGGTTGACAGATTTATGGAGTTTTATGATATGGTTTTAATTTTTTTTTCCTGATAAGAAAGCATGCTTTTAATGGATGTTTAATGCACTCTGCAATATTTATCTTCAGGTGGACAACATACGCAGTATATTAAATGCCTGTATTGGATTATGCCAGCGGAACACCCCTCGTTTACAACCTGAGGAATCTGAGATGCTCTGGTTCAGATTACTTGACTCGTAAGCTCAATATAGATTATTAATTTGATTACATGCATTGTGTGACATTCTATATATAACAGTAGTTTGCTTGTGACTCCTCAGACAAGATTTTTCATATTTCTTCTACCTTTTTTTCTTCTCTCTCTTCAGTACATCTATTAAAAAATCCAAATCTTTGGTCACCATGCAGAACATTAACAAGCTGTCTATGATGTAAGAAAAAGTTTACTGATTATCGACTCACCTTTTTTCTTATTTTTCTTCTATTCTCCTAGTGAAAGTCCACATCTTTTGTTACCGTTCAGAACATTAACTAGCAGTGTGTGATATACGACAGAACACTTCGAGTAATATAGCCAGCTGCCAGGATATCGCTATGTGTGCTGTGTTTTGCCTGTGCATAGTTTTGAAAGAGGAAGCTGAGAATGTCCCTGTCTGCATTTTATGTTTTCTTGCGTTAACAAATGCTGTTCTATTGTTGGTAAAAGCACACCTGGGCATGCTAATGTGTACCTTTTCATCTTCTATTATATTGTTGGTAAAAGCACACCTGGGCATGCTTAAACATTTCAGCTCTCTTAAGGGCAAAAACACCTTTTCATATATAATAATCTTTTTTTATTTGATTTTGCAGCTTAAACACATAATGCATGTGGTTTTTGACAAATCTCCAAGAATGACAATGTGAACCTTTTCATCTTCTTTTAATTTTGTATTATTTGAGAATGTGTGAGATTAACATCTGGTTAATAGGAACTGCCATAACTAGTGATATATTCATTCTGTAATGGAAGTTATCACTTGAAACAAGTCAACAGCTGAGCAACTGTACAAAGCACTCTTTTTTAATTAATTGGTCAAGTCAACCACTGTTTTGTTTGAATTTCAATTTCTCAATTGCATCTTATGAGTTTTCTTTTGGTAATTTCTATATTTGCATTAAGAGAACATGCATCTCCTTTTAGATCTTGTATTATTCATGCTTCTGGCTTTGCTCCACCAGTCCTTTATGCTTGCTGTTTTATCTATTTTACATTTGCCAAGAATGATATTGTTGTGGAAGGGAACAGTATATGCATTTTTCATTTCCTAATTTTCCATATATATAAAAATGCAGGTTCTGTGTGCCTTTGATGGATTCCTATTCAGATAGAAGGGCATCAAAAGCAAAGAATTACAGTGGAGTGCTAGGTGAAGTTCTGGGCCCCCAAGAGGATGATGGGGCATGGGTAATCAAGTGGAAAATCTCCAGATCTTGCAAAGGTGCTCACTCCTTGAGGAAATTGTTTTCTATGTTCATCAAAGAGATTGTCGAGGGGATGATTGGATACATTCGCCTTCCAACTATCATGTCAAAACTCCTCTCTGATAATGGTAGCCAGGAATTTGGTGATTTCAAAATTACGATACTGGGGATGCTTGGAACATATGGCTTTGAAAGAAGAATTCTGGTATATATTTATGATCTATTAACTTGATCATTTGAATTTTTTCTTTATCTATTCATCTTAGAATTTGTCTTTTTTATGAACTTTGTGCCAGACGGTTATGAGCTGTTCAACCTTAATTCACAAATTTCTACTAACTCATATTTTATGCATTTTAGGATACTGCCAAATCCTTGATAGAGGATGACACATTTTACACCATGAGCTTACTAAAGAAGGGGGCGTCTCATGGCTATGCTCCCCGAAGTACTGTATGTTGTATATGCAACTGCCCACTTGCAAAGAATTCCAGTTTCCGTATTCGAGTTTTCAGTTGTGGTCATGCAACTCATCTTGATTGCGAACTTGAAAATGAGTCATCAAGTAGGGGCCACTTATCCGGATGTCCTGTTTGCATGCCTAAGAAGAATACTCAAAGGGGGGCTAGAAACAAATCAGCACTTCCAGAGAATGGTTTAGTGAATAAGGTTTCCGCGAGACCACGGAGAACACATGGAACTAGCATTTTACACCCACATGAAGATTTGTTAGAGAATTCCTATGGGCTTCAGCAAATATCACGGGTAAATGAGTAGCTTAATTGTTATTGTTACACCACTCATGGTTAGAAGTTGTTAGTTGATCAAAACTCATCCTGAATTTTCTGCAGTTTGAGATCTTGTCTAGTCTCCAAAAAGATAAGAAATTAGTACAGATAGAAAGCATGCCTCAGCTGAGGCTTGCACCACCTGCTGTTTATCATGAAAAGGTGAAGAAAGGACCTGATCTTTTAACAGGAGAGAGTAGCAGTGCTCTTGCAGAAGTCGAGAAACCAGGCAAAAGGAGGCAAGTCAGAGAGGTAAAACTGAAAGGGTCATCTCTCAGGTTCCCACTAAAATCAAGCATATTCGGTAAGCTTTGTGATCGCTCAGTTCATGTTGGTAAAATTTTGTCACAGAGATGCATCTTAACACCTGGATGATGCTTTTGCAGGCAAGGAGAAGACGAACAAAGGCTGACAGTACTAGCTTGTATAGACTAACAAACTGTAGAAATTGAAAACCGGCTGTCCATTAGCTCATGAGTTTGTCATCAACGATGCTCTCACTTGGCTGAGGTTTTTTTCTAACCTATGTAGTCTCTCTCATTCTGTTTTGTTTTTGTTTTTTTTTTCGTGATGTATAAAATATTCTGTGCAGTTGTCTTGTAACCATGTAGGAAAAATAAATTTTGTATGTAGTGGGGGGAGTAAATTTGGTGATAAATTAAAAACCTTTTAATTTAAAAAAGTTAGGCTCGTTCTTGCCTGCATCGATTTAATGGTGGAGTTTGATGTTTGCAATCCGAAACTACTTTTACCTTTCCATGGGATGGAAAAACTGCTCTTAAAGGCTTGAATTTTTTAAGCTTTGATCGGACGGTTATGAGCATTCTGCTGGAAAATGGGATGGATACTGAAGCAATATGTTGTTGGCCTTGTCGGGGATCAAGGATGATGCTACGAGTACTATTATATGTGTTCCACCAAGCACCAACCGAACTGAGGATGCTGTAATAAATTATTATGCATGGCAAATTGTAATAGGTGCATTCTGGAGGAAAATAAAGGAAAGCCTGCAGATTGCTTAGAACGGCCACACTGGATAGATGGTAGGTGCAGAGGTTTAAAATTATAGAAGTAGTACCAAATTTGGCCCTTGCTGGGGGTTGGTTTGCCATTGAGTTCTTTAATTAGAGTTTGTAGTGTTGATTTTTTTTTTCATTTGTCATATTTTTTTTTTCAGAACTAAATAAATTGTTTAACACTAAGCGAGTTCAATTTAATCTCTCATGCTATTTTTGCAGTCTAGAATAGAAATCTATCATGAGTTTTAAAATATGTATCAAGAAAAGTATCTACTACAATAGCTTTGACCAATTTTACATGAAAAATAAAAATTTTAAAATTAATTGTTATTAAATGATTCAAAAAAAATCCATAAAAGGAGGGAAATTACCTTGATCAGTTTAATTTTTTTATATAATTTTTTTGAAAATTACAGTTTACAACCTAATTTTATTACATGCATGATAGTTTACATCCTAAATCATCCTATAGTTTAGTTTAGTTTATTTTACACACTGTAATTTTTTAAAATACAGAGGGTAGGTGTAAAAACAACTAAATTATAGGATTATCAGGTTAATTTTTTCTAAAAAATTAAAAATAAAAAGAATAAATAATCTAAGACAATGTTTGTTTAAAATAAAATGGAAGGGTGGAAATGAGAAAAGATAGATGAGTTACTAATAATTTAGTTAAGTTATTTGGCCAATAAAATAGAAGAAGGATAATAATTAATCTATCCAAATCGAATATTGAAAATTACTAAAGAGTTGATCCAGGATTGAAAATTATAAATAAGGATTCTTCCAATAATTTTTGTTTGGTATATATCTGTCTTGCCAAAGTAGGCGAATACCTAAACCTCTCCTCGCATCACTCTCTCCGTGTGCATCCTTGCCATAATCTCTCCTAACAAGCCCACCTAGCGAAACATAGGTATGAATCTGTATCTTCTTCAAGAGAACAAGGCTAGATCCTTACACAATTGGGAAGGGCATGCCTATCGGAGATACAAAAACAAAAACCTGAAATAATTAAAATTACAAATGTAATCGAGATTTTAGAGCAAGGACTGGAATGCATTGAATGGCACAAAAACTGGAAAAATCAAATTTAAGAAAGTAATCGCAATTTCGTGAAACCAGGGACGAAACTGTATCTTATCCAAAACAACAAGGAATATCAACATGCAATCGCAATCTTGTGAAACATAGAGATGAAACTGTTTCTTTTGAAGGTAGTAAAACCTCACAGAAAACTGAAACAATTAAACTCAGGGATGCAATCGAAAATATGGAAACTAGGGATGAAAGCGTTTCTTATCCAAAAGAACAAGGATTGTGGAAGGTGTTGCACGATGTCGTTTAATGCATAAGTTTTTTCATAAAACAAAGGGCCCAACCGGGTTCGAACCGGTGACCTCTTGATCTGCAGTCAAATGCTCTACCACTGAGCTATGGACCCGAATTTGCAGATGACTACCGCATGGTTTTATATAGATCTTTTATATTAAAGAAAAAGAATTCTTCTCGCATGCTGGGAAAGGGACTAAACGTGATATATTTATAACGTGTGGGTAAATTACTTTACAAGTATTTATAATATCTTAAAAAGAAGAATATCTCATTATTCAAATCAATAGATTAAATTTTTATAAATATCAAGCAATGAAATTTAATAAAATGTATACATAATTAGGTTAGATTAAATGTAATTAAAAGTGAAGCAATGAAAGATTTAAATAAAAAAATCACTTTTTAATTGATGAAAAGAAAACGACTAGTGAAACTTTTTGGACATTTCAATTCGTCTTGAATCATCACATATGTATGGAATGAGATTTTAAATCATATGAAATGTATGAGTATTTATTTTATTTTTCCAACGGAAACATCTCGAATACATAATTAGATAATATTAACAAAAAAATTAATTGAAATAACAAAATAGTTTAGATTAAAAAATTAAATAAAGTATAATTGAAATCTCTTACAAAAGATTATGTGATCAAATTTAATTTGTTTTTACGGTTCAATTGTGATTTAAAAAGTTTTTTTTTAAATTGATTTTTTTTTGTATTTATATATTATTTTGATTTACTAATATTAAAAATATTTTTAAAATATATATATTAATATATTTTTAAATGAGAAGAACACAACTACGCTTTTATTTTAGTGACAGATAAAAGCCATCACTCATTAAGGTATTTGATATCTTAAAAGATATATCGGTAGAGCTCCTTGAAATAATTAGGCATACTAGAATTTTGATCTTCTGTTTTATAGTCTGTCATTATCACGATTCCATGCATGTCTCTCTCCCTCGATCTCTTGGTTCTTTTTGGCAGCTGAGAAGGCTCACTGGTCTGCTAGAGATCCCATCAAATCCTTGAAGTACTTGATTGAGAACATCCTTGCCAGGGAAGCAGAGCTAAAGACTATGGAGAAGAAGATAGACGAAGTGGTTGAGGATGCTGTTGAATTTGACATATCCGCCCTCTTCAATCCCACAGCCAGCTAGCTGCTTGAGAATGACTCTGCTGATCCCAAGGGCTTTGGAATTCGAACCGATAGGCAATATATATAGATGCGAGGATCCATAATTTACATAAGGTACTGCTCACGTAAAGGTTCTTGAAGTGGGACTCTCATCAACTCCAGTTGTGCTGACTTTTTGTTGGTCGGCACCACTCCTTCTTCGTTAATGCTGGAATGTTGTTTAGGTTACCTTTCTATCTTAAATTTTAGCATTGTTCTCCCTAATCATCAATGTTTATTTTACCAGCAATTTGAATGGCGGACGAACTTTGAATGTTGGTACCAATGGATAATGGCATGGGAATATGCTGTTTTGAAAAAATCACAAATGTTGAAAAAGTATTCTTGAAAAATAACACAATTTAAACATAATTGTATTTCTGAATATTAGTTTTATACATAACCACTATTGAAAATAACATTTATTTAATCGAAAATCTCATGCAAATTAATCAATCTAAAATTTTATGAAGACTAATTGATCAAGAAATGAGATTCTAGATCCAATGATCAGAACACACTAGAATTTCATTTTCAACACACTTGTTATTGTTTATAAAGATTTCAATAAAATAATTTTAATTATATTTTCAACGACCACCAAATTAAACTTAAATAAAACCATTAAATATCTTAACCCCAAATTAACACCAAATAAAATTCTTAATCAATTATGTTCTTATTCAATGGTCTTTCAACAATGAATGATTAGAGTTGTCTCGTTAATATTTTTCTAATAATATCATGTCCGTAAAAATAAAGCCCTTTTCTCTACATATGTAGGCTATATGATTTCCCATCTTGGAAAATAGCTTCAACAAGGTATACATTCTTTAAATGCAACATTATCCAGATGGATGCCTAAAAGATGATTTCTTAGTTCTCACATAATTAATGTCGCAAATCAGAAATAACCATCACATAGCGAAACAAACTGTATTATCAATTCCACAAAATACATTTGTCGGCACACTATAATTAACGTGTGCTTTATCATAATGCAATAAGGAATCATGTGAAATAATAATAATAATAATAATAAAGAGAGAATAGAAGGAAAGAAAGAAAGAAAATGTGAAGCTTCAAGATATCCTAATGGTGGAATACTATTTTTAGATAGTACACCATAAGAAAATGACAAAAACACAGAAAATGAAAAGAAAATTGCTTAGTATTGCATTTTCGAAAGCAGAATTCAAGCAACAGACCAAAATGTTATTCGATGAGCTTCCTAATTTGTACAAGCAAAACTTCTTATGATCAAATAAGCTTAAGAGGATGGCATGAAAAAAAAATGTGTATTTAAATTAGAATAAATAAAACAATAAGAGAAAAAAAGCAAACAAAATAACACTAGCCTAAGCGCAACTACGTACAAGATGATCCTTATCACTGACCTTTAGGGCAAAAATAATAATTAAAGGACACTTCTACACCAAAATAGATGGGATCACAACTACAAAGCATCAATCGCTAGCTTCGGGTTTAATTAAATCAACCCTTAAAACCTAATACTCACCTAACATCAGCCGGGGTTAGTCTCTAAGTCGTAAGTCTCGAGTTCTCACCCTAGAAATCTAGAATCTCAAATACCTTTTCTAAGTTAAAGATGGATGCCATTTGAGTGAGATATTCACTCCTTATGCAAGACAAGATTATAAAGATTAAAATCCAAATTTAACTCAAAAATATGAAAAATTGATTTGATGCAATATAGAATTTGAAGATTTTCAAGAGAATATAAAGATGAATAAAAACTTTTTAGAGTAAGATAAATTCAAATCATTAAATATGTAATATTGTAAAACAGTAGAAGCATGAGATGGAGATCTTACATTGAAGTTAATTGGGTACTTATTGAGAAAAGTCCTATTTCTAAGTATTTATAAAAATGGTTAAGAGATGCTTTTGAAAGAAAATTAAGGAGTTGTTGCAATATCATACTATAAAGATGAGTTGATATCTGACGTAAAATAGCTCTTCAATGTTTAATACACTTCTTCCAAAATCACAATATCACCACTTACTAAAAATACTTGTAAAACTTTCAGTGTGGGCAAGAGTTCAAGAACATGATTGACGAAATATGTGATATCCATTTAAAAATATTTTAGTGATAAATACCAAGGCATGTGATGAAATGCATGTGATGAAATAAAATTTCATAAGGTAAGTATAGGTTTTGGCAATAAAATAATTTTTTATTGATAAAATTCAGCAATTAAAAAATTATAAATAAAATTTATTTTATAATGTCAAATTAAATCCTATAAAAATTTAATTACATCATATGTGCTTTTGAATTCCATAACTTCAACTTGATGTAGAAAAATTCTTACAACAACAATACTCCAACATCCATATTAAATGCAATAATATATTGTTATCATCAAAACAATATAGGTGCTCACAGTCTCTTAATCTGGCCCAAATTAGCTTTGACAATCTTTAAAAAATTAGCAGATTTTTAGAGGATTTGTGGAGTTAAAAAGTGTTAAAGATTTTTGAAAGTGTGGTAATGATTGTTTTTTAAAATATTTTTTTCTGAAATATATTAAAATAATATCTTTTTTATTTTTTAAAAATTATTTTTAATATTAGCACGTTAAAATAATCTAAAATTATATAAAAAAATTAGTTTTAAATAAAAAAAATCCAAATTTTACCAACCCCACCAAACGGATAACTATATATCGGCAGGGTAGATGAGAGTTATGACTCCAACATTGGTTAGGTTGCGGACATGGTGTAAGGGCTTCATGGAAGGTGAGGGTGGTTTCGTCTTCTTGCCGTTGTGGTTGGGGTTGGGGAGATTTTGTGAGCAAAGGAAGTTAGAGAAATTTTTAATGTTTGCATGATATATATATTATTGCATTATTGAGATTCATTTTATTATTTTTTTACAATTTAAATTTGTTATGTTGAAATCAAATGATTAGTTAAAAACATAGATCCGTTTCTAATTATTTGGATCCAAACCACTATTTGTTTTAAGATTTATTTATGATAATAAACATGCATGTAAGAAACTAAACTAAAAAAAAAAAAAAAAAAAGGGGGGGGGAGTGAGAGGGAAATTAAATGGGTTCGGGGTAAAATTTGGGGAGCCCCGGAGACTCCGTTTTGCAAATGGGGCAGACCAGTCTTGTGAAAGTGTTTGTGTTAAACCATATCCACTTGGATGGTTAGAAGCTCATATCTCCAATGGCCAGCAGTCTCTTAGGAGGACCATCCCCTCCCCCTTTACTCTCCTCCCCTCTCAAAACCAAAACCAGACCACCAGCAGCAGCCTCAATATCATCATTCTCTCCGCCAATCCAACTCTGCTGCTCCTTATCCCTCTCTAACACTCTTTGCTTGCGCTCAAGAAAATTTCTCGCCGTTTTAGCAGTTGTAGATAAGGAAACCGTGATTACGGAGGAGATTAACCATGTAAGCGAGGGGATTGATGACTTTGAATTGAAGAAGAAGCAAGCAAAACCATGCGAACTATACGTTTGTAATCTTCCAAGGAGCTCTGACATTGCAGACCTTGTTGAGATGTTCAAGCCTTTTGGCTCTGTTCTCTCTGTTGAGGTATCTATCACTTTGGACCTTTCCTTTCTTCTCAATAACATCTAGGTAAGGTTGGGTTCTATAAAGAAATATATCATTTCTAGTTTAGTTTTCAAAATCATCTAAATTCATTCAGATAACTGTACCTAGCTCCGTCCTAAATTTTCAAGAGATAAATAGAGTTTTTGTGGATTATCGCAGCTATGCTTCATCATCTTTTTTCCCCCATTGTTTTGCTTCAATTGCAACAACTACACTGTATAATTTGGAAACTTGGTGAGGTTTTAGCCAACAACAGGAAAGATGCAATTCCATCAAAGTTTGGTGGATGCTGGTTAGTTTTTTTGCTGAAAATTAAAAAGATTGAAACAAAATTCATCTGATGGGAAGCTGGGTTGTCTCCAAATTTGCCAACTTGGTTTTAGCTGAATATAAAAGAACATCGAAACAATATTCATCATTTTGAAAGCTGTGGGATTGCACTCAAGTTCGCATTCCTTGTTGAGTTAATTGCAGGTTTCTCGTAACCCTGAGACGGGTGTAAGCCGAGGATGTGGTTACATCACAATGGGTTCTGTAGAGTCAGCAAGGAATGCAGTTTCTGCATTGGATGGATCAGTTGAGTGTGAACTAGCTACCTTTTTTTAATTATTACTGTTATTATTTCTCTATCTCATTAATGTATTGCCTGAAATTCGTTTTACTGTTTTGAAGGATGTCGGTGGCAGGGAAATGCGGGTAAGATATTCAGTTGAAATAAGTTCTGGGAGGAGGAACCCCGAGGCACTGAACTCAGCGCCCACAAAACACCTATTTTATGAAAGTCCACATAAGTTGTACGTTGGTAATCTTCCTTGGAGTACAAAACCGGATGAGTTGAGGAATCTATTTAATCATTTCGGGATTGTGGTTAGTGCAAGGGTGTTGTCTGATCGGAAAGGAGGAAAGAACCGTACTTATGCATTCCTTTCCTTTTTATCTGATGCAGAACGTGATGCTGCACTTTCAATGAACGGAACAGTTAAGCTCATTAACATAATCTTTTTTTCAACTTTCCTTCTCTTCTTTTGCTTCTTTTTGTCAATGCAACACGTTAATTTGAATTTTTCTTGCAGGAGTTCTATGACCGCATGCTAGTTGTTAAAAGAGGGGTTGAGAAACGACCGAGCTCGTACTGAAATTTTGTTATGAGGTCTGGATAAATAAGATAGTTCGAAGCATTTGTTTCACTTGAAACATATTGGCAGAGGGTTTGCTTTCTTATCCTCGTTCCTGCAAATTCAAGTTCTATATCTGACACTGAAGTTTAAGTACCCTTCAAAGTTTTGTAGGCATCAACATTATATTAAAAGTACATTGAGAAAATTTTACTAGATCTTATTAAAGTTGAAATTTTAGCTTTTGGTAGGTGATTGCATATTCATATGCTCTCATCTACTCTTTGGTTCTTTGATTTGAAAAGGCAGAGTGTATGTACTCTATCTTGTCTCGATATTTTAGTTTCTGAATTTGGTTTCGCCGAAGTAGTAATTTTTTTCGAGTTCATGAGAATTTCAAGCAGCTGGGTTGCTAAGCTGGTAATATGCGTATACGAGGGAGAGGGAGATATATTAATCGACCTTTCAAATTGGTATAGCATGGCGAAATAGTGAAGCTAGCAACTTCTTAGAAAAACATATTATGTGATTGAGTGCTTTGCTGATTTTTTTTCTGTAAGACGTAAGTAGAGGACAACAGCTGCCAAAATTTTCCCTGGATTTGAGCATGGAATTGTTGTTTGTGCAAGTTAGGCATGGTTCTTCCAACTGAAAACAATGGTGGAAACCTTTTCCTTTTTTGTGTTTTTTCAGAATCGAAACTACAACAGGAATTTATTTTCATGATTACACGTATGTGCTTGCTCTTGCTATTCATGAACCAGTATCCTCCCGTCACTAGTTTAAAAAACATTAACCCTAATCAACCATAATGCCAATGTTCTCGCCTAGTGACACCAGTCTGAGGATCTTTTTATTTACTTACTTTGAGACAAGACATTCAGTCACTTAAAACATATTGCAAGCAGGGCTGGGTAGGAAAATTTTAAGGTGCGACATCCAATCACTCAAAAATTTTACTTTTCATCTCGTAGGAGCAGTATTGTATCCATTCATGCATTTTGTAATGAGAAATCCGCCGAAGGAAATCACCAGCAAGCAATACAGCAGTTTTAAAACTCGGAAGAATACAGAATCGTGATCATAGAAATTATACAAATGGGATACGTCTTTTGAACACCCATCAAATACGAAAGGAGTAATCCACTGGAGGAAATGGTGAATGCATACCTGAACTAGAAATCTACAAGCTTCTTGTTTAAAAGGAAAGAATATCGTAAACAGCACAAAAAGAGCATTCAACCTCTCCATTTCATTTATTTATTTATTTTTCATAAGCCAAGATTTGTAATAACAAATATCGAAGAACAGAAGTTTGCCAATGGAGGGAGAGTTACAAGTAGTCTGCCTTCAATAGTTATGCAGCAACATACAGATCAACAATGACCAAAGCACAACGGACAGACAAAAATGGTGGGGGGGTGGCCTACTAGAAAGACCAATTATTACATTACACGTGGATATTTTTGTGTGACCAAACATCAGCAATGACCAAAGTAGCAGGAGATTTTGTTAGTAATCCACATGCAAAATCAGCAAACAGTGTACTGTGTAGCAGGAGACAGTGCAAAGGGCAGGTCGCAGCAGGAAAGAAAGAGGCAGACTAACACCAGGAAAAAAAAAATCCCCTCCTATATTCGAGCAGTAATTCATTCAAAAAACTGCAGAATTCTGATTCCCAACACAAGCCACCTGATGAAATCAGTTTGCTTATATCAATCTCAAGCAGCAGCAAAGCTCCGGGGAGGTAATGTCGCAACAGCCACACCGCATGAGGACAGCAATCTATAACAGGGGTTCATACTCATCGCATCAGCATTGTAGAAATATGGCATCAGCACCATACCCAGAAAAGAGCAGAGTGAAATCAACAATAAAACTTGGAAGTAAAATCAAGCAAGGGACAGCATAATGACGTTGCAGTATGATTGGCACAGCAGCAAGGGCTATCAGTTCAGATGAGAAACACGGAGCAATCCGAGGTAGAAATCAATCTGAGATAACCAGAAGTAAGATAGCAATAATCCAGCTCTTTTGAGCACCAGAAAATTAAAACTCAAGGCGGTCAGACACAATACCAATTCTTGGTAGCATGAAGTGGAAGCACAAGCGTAGCAACAGCCTGGAAGAAGTTTGTGATGCCACAAGCAAGCAACTTGGAGACAGCCAACATTAGTAGAGCCGAAAGATTCTGAACAGAACCAGATAGAAGTATGACTCTGATCTACGATAATCACAAGCATGCAAACTACAAGATTGAAACAAATCGGCAACATAGAAAAATGAAGAGCACCACAACAAGTTTATAGCCAAGCAATGAAATCCATTTGATGCATATATCCCTGTTAAGCCGAGCATTCAGCAAAACCATTTGCTTCCCTACGAATATGAGTGAACCAAACCTGGCTAATCTTACTCGAGAGAGGTGATATGGAAGACAGATCATGAGCCATTTTTCATGATCTGCCAGCTGCTTTACCGAGCCAAGACACCACAATGGCAGAGTCAATTTCAATAATCAGATTCTTGAAAGCATTCAACATCTCCATGCTTTTTGCTGTGTCCTTTTGATCAAGTACTCCTCCAAACCAATACCAGCCTCCACTATTCTAGTGTCACCCTTTAATTCTACCTTCTTAACTTTATCCAAAATTTCCCCAATTCTCTGCAAATCATCCACTTCACAAATCCTAGAAACCATCATCGCCCAGGTCTCCGTATGTGGAGCTTCTCCATGTTTCAGCAATTCCTCCACAACACCACAAGCTTCCTCAATCTTACCAGCATTGCAAAAACCCTTTATCAAAGCATTCGAAACAGCAAAATGCGGAGAAAATCCCTTCATCATCATTTCCTCAAGGTGACTCTTTGCCTCATCAAACATCCCTTGATCACATAACCCACCAACCAAAGTCCTATAAGACACCAAATTTGGCATGCACCCATTAGACTCCATATCCTCAAGAACCTTACAAGCATCCATCGCACGCCCCTCTCTACAAAAACCCAATATAACCGTATTATAATGAATAATATCAGGATTGCATCCTTTAACCTTCATTCTACAAAGAAGCTTATAAGCCTCCCTGAGCTTCTTCTTCCTACACAAACTATTCAACAAAGTAGTATAACTCAATGCATCCGGTACATATCCTTTATTCAACATATCCTCCAACAAATCAACAGCGCCATTAACCTGACTTTTTCTACATAAAGCCTGCATCAAAATCCTATAAGACTCAACATCCGGCATAACATCTCTCTTAAACATTTGATTGAACAATGAGTATGCCATACTTATTTGCCCATTTAAACAAAAAGCACGTATCAAAATGTTGTAAGACTTGGTATTGGGGAAAACGTCATATGTATGAGCATCCTTGAAAAGATCAAAAGCGGGTTTAATATAGTTCTGGTGAGAAACAAGAATTTCAAGAATGCCATTTAAATGTTTGGGCGAAGGATTGCAGTCGAACTTGAGAATAGTGTAGAATATTTTGAGAGCTTTATCTGGGAGATTTGCTTCTCCGTAGATGTTGATTATGTAAGAGAAAAGAGTCGGGGTTACAGGGTAATTTTTGGATTTGAGGTCAATGAGAAGGTCATCAATGAAAGAGAAGTATTTGGCTCGACCGAGTTTGAGAATGAGAATGAGATAGGATGAGTAAGAGTGTTGGAAATTGGGTTGGCGAGAAGCGTAGTCGAAGATTTCTTTGGCTAAGAGAGGATCTGATTGGGAAGCTATGAGTTTTTGGACTCGAGATGGTGACCCAATTGGGGATTTGGTGTTGGCATTTGGATGGGAATCGGAAGGTTCTAGTTCTCGTTTGTGTTGTTGGTGATGGTGGGGTGATGAGGAGTAAAAGAAGAGTGATTGAGGTTTTGGCAGGATTGGGACAGTACGAGTACGAGGAGGAGTCGTTGACAATAAAATTTTGCAGGTAACCAGGAATGGTTTATGCATGTTGAAAAGCACCGAGGATCAACACACAGATTCATTACCCATTAAACAAGGACTCTGATCTGGAGTCATCGGCAGGAGCCATCCAAGTCGAATCCGTCTTTCTGTCTGCAAATATGGATTCGAACTAGTTAGGCAATGAAATATACAGTGTGAATTTTGTTCGTCTCGACAACTGAATTCCAGTCGAAGATGACGACTGACGGCTTAAATATACTGTGCGAGGATGTTTAGGTTTTGGTGGGCTACCTGACACTTCAGAGAAAGTTCTAGGAGTCTTTAGAATTGACACGAAAAAAAGGAAGATCACAACAGGACCAGAAGCTTGGTAAAATTAATGGGCTAATAGCCCATTGACTCAGTTTCAGGCCCAGGAAACCCGGGACATTAGAAATTTATTATTATATATCATTACTTCTTTCTTTTTCCCCGAAAGATAGAGATAATAGAAGTTACAAACCCCTTGCAAGAAAAACAAATCAGGAAATGAGGGTTTATTTCTATGCCTAGTGATGGATCGGCATTGTTGTTTTTCTTTGGATTTGTTCTTTAAAAGAGTGATTAATGAGAGTGTAATAACTTATTATTTCTAGTCTTGGTCAAATGTTGAGTTTAAAAATATATAGGAATGATGAGCTGTCAGACACGTTATTTTTATGATTAGTCAAGTGTTGAGCTCGTGCTCTTTTCATACTAAGTATATTTTATTATGACAAGTTAAGAATACTTTATCCTAAGAAGTCAAAGATACTTTGTTGATGATTTAACTCTTATCTTCAACAAAGAGTGCAATAGGCTATAAAAAGATAGAGGTGTCTTTTAAAAGAAACACAAAAAAATAACATATCTATTTTATGTGTTTCTTCTAAATTATGACTACTTTTTTCTCTTAAATAATATTGATTTAATCATTAGAGAATTTTCAGATATATATATATATATATATATATATATATATATAAAGGAGCTTTTTGTAAGTATTAAACATGATCCACCAGCAAGCCTCGTCAATAAAAAATAGATCAGATTTCTAGAACCACGAGATTAACCAAATATCTTATATACCAGCTCGACCCATAAGTTCATGAGATAAACTTGAACCTCATCACTAGGTAATATTTAGTGGTGGATGGAAAATAATCTCATTTTTTTGTATAATAATTTATAATTTATCTCAACCTCTTTTTATTTTTACCTTGTCTTCAATTAAAATTTTGCTACATGTAATATGGAATTGGATTATATGGTAATTTAAAAATAAATAAAAAATACTAATCCCGTGAAAAGAAAGGGTCATAGCTATTTTTTAAAACACTACAATATTGATCTCACAAGTAGGCTTAATCTTTCTTTCCATAATAAAAATACCAAATAAGCTTAATATCATAATTAAATTTCCAATGAAACTAGAATTTTAATAATCATATATTATTATGTAATAGTGAGTGGACAAGAAAATCTTAAGAGGATGGTCTGATAGTTAAGAAGATATGCTTTTTTTTTTAGATTTAAATTCTGAGATCATCATCTAAAATAATTATTAATTTTTTCTAAATAATATTTTTGAAAAAAAAATCACCTTCATTGTCTTGAAGTGTAGGAGAATCTATTTGGAGATTTTGATTAAGTAATTAGCATATCCAATCTATATTATTATTATTATTTAAAAATGAGTGAAATTTCGGTTGTGAAAATTTGAGGCCCGTTTAATTTGGAACTGGACCTTAAATTTTCCTTCCCATGGGCTTTTCTTGATCCAACCGCACTGTCTTTCTCTCTATCTTTGCAGTACCGGAAAACCATCACATGGGCCCATAAAAGTTTTTCATATTTTATCGCTTAAAGTATTTTTCTCTTATGGGGTCCAGTTTATGAAGTCCTTTCCTTCGCTGAGATTTATTTTCTGAGTCGATGACAACGAATCGAGTCCTCTTGGTCATGCTCACGGAGGGCGAGTACATCAACAAACACAGTAACCTGTCCTATATCCATCGTAGCGTCCAAAGATTATTTAGGGCAGGTCCGGAACTCGGGTTAGGATTATTTGTTAGGGGGTTAAAATTAATATAATAAAATATAATATTTGTTTTAATTTATTGTACATAAATTGTAAAATAAAACCTATATAATTTAATTTTATTCAAATAACTTACTATAAACATATAATGACCTTTGTATAAGGTAAAAGATTTAGAGCAATACCAAATTGAGTCAAAGCAATGAAGTTAATTTTATTTTCATAATGTATCCATCACTTTAATGTTGTTGATCTTTATACCTATCAAATATAAACATACAAAGTATATAAGAAATATTAGCTAAAACGAAACATTATTTATATTTGATAAACTTTGAAATAAAACAAAAAAATAATAAAGAATGATTATTGCATATTTATTTTAATTGTGCTCGTCGTTCTTTCATAGAATAGAAATCATTGATTATCATATCAATTGTGAATCTTTTAGCAATTTCTTTTTCTATATAGACAATCAAATAATTTGCAAGAAAATCATCCTCCATCCGATTGAGAAGTTTTGTTTTAACAATCTTCATCGCTAAAAAAGCTCGTTCAGTAGGTTGTGAGTTATCAATATTTTTTTTTCAAAAAAAGAATCAATTCTTCTTATTTTGTTCATGGTTTAACCTAAAATCAAAACATATATCATAAGAAAAAAATGATAATTTTGGTGGCTCTGCTAAAAACAAACATAAAAAAAATCCAAGCATAATCAAAACAAACCAATAAATATATCTAATTAATTAGAAAAAAAATCACTATGACAAGAATTCAAAAAACAATTAGTAGAACTAGCAGATCTGAGAAAACAAATGAGCAAAAATGATAGAATTATATAAAAAAGAATCTCATCAAATTATTAACAAACATCTCAAAACAAAATAAAAATATATTTTAAATTTAAGTTACCTTGTTTTGTTTGATGAAAGATAAATTAATTAGTAGCTTTGTTTCAATCTTTTTGTAGAAAAATTTTGCTTGCGATTTATGTTTTTGGTCGGCAGCAGGATTTATATTAGAATAAATTGGTGGCTCTGTTTTTTATTTCACAAAGTAATGCCTTTATATTTTTTTCTTTTCCATGTAGGTCAAGAGTAAATTCAAAGAAAATCAAAAATAAAATCACACTTAATTTAAGAGGCACACCTCTTCAAAATAAGAAATATAACACTTCCTCATTATTTAATTACCTAATTACCCAATAAAAAAAATGTATTGCAGGGGGCCCGGGCCCCTGCTTGCCCCCTTGCTTCCGCCCCCGATTGAGGGTTTCTTTGGAATGCTGCAGATTGTGTTTTTTTTTTTTAATTTTTTTATTTAAAATTATTATTTTTTATATTGTTTTAATATACTAATATTAAAAATAATTTTTAAAAAATAAAAAAATAATTTTGATACATTTTTAACTGTAAAACACTTTAAACCACAGTCGCTATCATAATCTCAAATACACCTTTAATTTTAGTGGATGTTTAGAAATGTGTTTTTTAAAATGAATTTTTATTTGTAAATATATTAGAATAATATTTTTTTTATTTTAAAAATTTATTTATAATATTAGAACATTAAAATAATAATAAAAACATATATAAAAAGTAGTTTTAAACAAAAAAAATTAAAAATTCTAAAAACACCTATTTGAAATATAATTCTAAACGGCACCTTAATGCAAGTAACTATTTATTCTATAAAACTATTAGTTGAACTATATTTACTTAGAATCAAAATGGTAGACATGGAAGAAATAGCGAGCTTATGTCCGAAATAAATAATTTAATAATTTATTTTAGAAATTAAATCAAGAAAAATACAACCAAAGAGCTTGTTTTGAAGCAGGGATATCATCATTATGCTAGAAAATGTTTTTTTCATAAGAAAAATGAACCCTATATCTGCAAATCAATTATCACAAATCTATCATGCACTAAAAGAGCTAAAATACTACATAACCGGTACCTTTTTTAAATTTTTTCAAAAGATGAAAAAGAATTTTAATACATTTTTAATAAACTAAAATAAAATTTCTTAAAAACAATGGGTGGTGGTGGTAATTCAGCGGAACCTAGTATTCACATCATCAATCATGAGATATTTTTAGTCAAATATAAACAGACAAGGCACATGTAAAGCAAAAAAAAAGTTAAATTAAAAATTAAAAATTAAAGTCACCACTAACTTAAGTTGAAAGCCACAAAGAGGATTCTCTTGAATGTTCCACGTGTCGATCTCTCCACCATGAGATGTCAAATTGTGATTCACTAGGCCAACGTGGTAACCCCACTAAGAAAATCCTCTTCCAACAATCCCATAACTACGCAACACGTGTTCAGTCATGGACCCCACCAGATACCATCATAAGTGTACCGTCCCTACCAGAAAAATAAAAAACAGTGGCCCATATTATGACACGTCAGCTAGACCAACCACAAGCCAACGGCAGCATACCTTTTGATTGACCCTCAGATCTCCTCAATCAAAAAACTAAACCAAAACACACAATCGAAATAAAAGGAAAAGAAAATCCTCCTGGTGAAGAAGATATTTTTCGCGGTTTTCGCGGCTGTGAGTGAAAGTTGGAAATCAAGAGGCGGTTTTTACTATCTCGTTTAGGATGAGGTTAATTTCGTTTTAGCACACTCTCTCCTCTCTTTTCCTTCCTGCTACTACCACGACTACGGACTACTGTTTTCATTTTGAATTTTCTGCAGAAATTAGGTTTGTTTGTTGCGTTGATTTTTAAGTTCAGATTTTGTTTTCTCTGCGAGTAATAGCGTATTTGAGAATGGGTGAGGTCGTGGTGAGTAGCAGCAGTGAAGAGGTGGAGGGGATGGCGGTGGAGTTAGAGACAGAGAAGAAGGATATGGGATCATCGGAGGTGGTTCGATGGGAAAAGTTTCTACCAAGGATGGTGCTCAGCGTTCTTTTGGTTGAAGCTGATGATTCTACTCGTCAGATTATTGCTGCTCTTCTCCGAAAATGCAGTTACAGAGGTGGTTGATTTCCTCATTTTTTCCCTCTTCGTTGACTTTAGTTGTATCATTTTTTATTTTTTCTTTTACCCGGATTCAATTCTCATTTCTTTATTCTTCTTGATCATCTTATTTTTGTTAAGTAGACTACAAGTTGATTTTTTTGGTGATATAAATTTGTCAATCTCTCGTGGCTGCACTATCATCTGGACTTGTTTTTGCTGATTTTTATGGTTGATCCAAAAAAGAAAAAGAATTTGCGTTTCTGTTTTGTGAGCGAGTTGGAATTTGTGTCTTAAATATATCAGTTATACATCTACGCATCATTCTTGGTTGAATAAGTCAGCATTACTGTTTTTGCTGCTCTTGATGGAAAAATATATGTCATGCTCTGTAATCTGAATGGATATATCTATTCTCAGTTTCTGGACGCGTTACTGTTTTGCCCTGTAACTTGTTGATTCCCCTTTGCCGCTTCCTCTGTTACCTATACGATGTAATTGGGCATTATTCTTAATCTGCGAGTATTATTTGAAACTTAAAAAAATATATATTATAAGTTCAATTTTTTGTATCATTTACTTCGACTGAAAATGTACTTGTATCATTTACTTCGACTGAAAATGTACGCTTTCTTTTCTTCTCTCTGAGTAGTTGCTGCTGTTCCTGATGGATTAATGGCATGGGAGACTTTGAAGGGTGGACCTCATAACATAGATCTCATATTAACTGAAGTGGAGCTGCCTTTAATATCAGGATATGCACTTCTTACTTTGGTCACGGAGCATGCTGTTTGCAAAAACATTCCTGTCATAAGTATGTCAAAATCATGTTTTTGTTTACTTTAGTACCTTGATTTTTTGTTTGGCGTAGTGCTTAACATGTTAGGATTTCTTTGCATCGTAAACATACAGTGATGTCTTCACAAGATTCAATTAGCATGGTTCTGAAGTGCATGTTAAAAGGAGCAGCTGACTTTCTCATTAAGCCTGTTAGGAAGAATGAATTGAGGAACTTGTGGCAGCATGTTTGGAGGAGGCAAACTGTATGTTTTACTTTCAAGCTCATCCTTTTCATTCTCTTGGTTTGTTTTGTTCTTTTTGGTTCAAGAGCATACTACTAATGGAAGTCTATTAATTTAATTCTTTATCAGCTAAGTGCTGGACAAATCCCTCAAAACTTGCATAAAGTCGAGGCCTCATCTGAAATCAACGCTGCAAGCAATGGTTCGAGTGACTCTGTGATGTCTGCGCGGAAAAATAAGGATTGCAGCGAGAAAGGGTGTGATGCCCAAGTGAGTATTAGATCACTTCGATGTCATTCTTGTAGGGCTATAAAGTCTGTGCCTTTGAATTTATTCTTGTGATGTGACCTGCCAATTTCCCAAATGTATTTCCAAATAATCTGGTGAGAGTCAATTGATTTTCCTCTTTGTTCCCCAATTCTTTTTGGTTCATCAGTTGCACAATCCTTGTAAAGCAGTAAGATACAGGTATATCCAGGATCCATGACAAAAATCATGTAGGCCACTTGTAGAGTGAGGAAAATTTCTCTTTCCAGATTAGGTTGGCTTCATGAAATATCACATAGAAACTGCATGTTTTGCCACCTCCTGTGCAGAGCTCTTGTACGACCCCTTGCTTGGAAGCTGAGAGTGCTCACATGCAAAATATGCAGGGACTTTCACAGATGAAGTATAGGAGTGCTTCAAATCTGAGCAACACAGATAGAGAGGAGTTCGAAGAGTGTGCCAAATTAGATAAAAGCCCTGTAACTCCTGAGAACAAGACTGGAGGTATGTCTCACGTTTCTGTTGCAATGTTTTACTTATCGTTTATTACAACTGCTTGAAAACTGTGCTCTCTTTGCTCAATAATACTTAACAAATGGACATCTGACACAGTATTTGTACCAGAAAGGCCGAACCGAATGGAGTCAGATGGAGAACCGTGCAGTGGAGCTTATAATCCAACTTCTTTGAGACTGCTAGAAGAGCACGCTTGTGCCAAGTCAGCAATTCAAGATGAAAATTCGAGACCAGAAAATGACAGGGGGCTTGCTAATAGCTCCTTTGGCTGCGATGATGTACCTTTTGAATCCTCAAGTGGAGCCATTGACTTGATTGGTACCTTAAATAATGGTCCAAAGACCACATATGTACACTCTAGTTTACATTATGGCACGAACAAGTTCGAATTTGCTCCACAGCTTGAACTCTCTCTCAAAAGATTGTATCCCGGCAGCTCAAAGAACCAGGGGGTAGATGAAAGACATGCACTGAACCATTCCCATGCCTCAGCCTTCTCATGGTAAGTTTTTGTAGCCCATAACCTTACAAGTAAACTTGGAATGCTGAAAATTAGATATAACTTGTCGCCAGCATATTGTTTTCCGTCTCATACTTCAGTTTAAAATCATGAAAAGCATGTCTATCTTTCTTCATGAAAATTAGATATTAGGCATGGATGTATTGATGAAGGAAGAAGCAGGGGTGCTGGGACAGTGGACGTGATGGTATAGGTGGTTCTGATTTTCGTAGGTCAATATTGACATTAGATTATCAAGGAGTGCTCCTCAAATGTTGAATCAAAGGTTCAAAATTACATAATTTTATCTACTACTTTAATTGATCCGTTAAAGAACAAGAGCTGTGTTTTACAATTTTTTTCCAATGTGTTTTCTGTTTTAACCAATGGGCTTGTAGCTTCTTTGGTTTTCTTGCAAAGCAAGAGAGATGAAGTCTTGAGCTAAAGTCTAATGTTTCTCTCTTAAAAAAAAAAGATACGAAAAAACAGTGGTATCCGGCCCCTGATTGCATAATTTTAATGCGAGTTAATTTTTTTAACTCTTAAAAAGATCACATGCGTAATGCTACTTCGATTAACTCATAGGTTCTCTATGCAGGTACAATAGCAAGACATTGCAACCTCCTTTTCCAGCATCTGCCAGTAATGGTTCTGATTCCAAGGAAGAAGCCAGCAAGTCTCCTGAGCCGTCATCCAATCAACATGCTCAAAACATTAATTCTATTTCTCAGAGACATGGTGCCACTTTGAGTGGGAATCAAGATATGACCATTCCAATCATTGGCCAATCTGGGAAGGCTGAATTAGCATATCCAAGCCCTCGACATGGATTGATTCCTGTTCGAAGGGGAATGCTCGACAATATATCTACCGAATACGGTCATGATTTCTCCCCTCTATATTATACTCAATCAAGTGCAGCATGGAGTCCCAAACTTGCTGGGTGGCAACAGTCTCCATATCCTCTTAGTACCTCAATTCATTCAAATCCTGATATTCATGATTCTGAGAAAAATCACAGGTGTTCTGATGAAACTACTTACAACTCTGTTGACCAAAATGATCATCAGCAGAACAATAAGGGACCTGTGGATGAAGTGAGACATGACTCACCTGCTGCTGGTCAGAGTACTGGTGGTTTATGTAATGGTGCTATCAATCATAATAAGAGCAGTGCATATGAAAGCTTTGGCAGTAGAGATGATGGAAATGCCAAAGAGAAGGCCATGGCTCAAGAGAATTTGAATGATGGGGACAACTTCAATCGTGATGGTTTTAGAGGGATAGATTCCCTTCGCTCCAGCCAAAGAGAAGCTGCTCTAACAAAGTTTCGACTGAAGCGGAAAGATCGATGCTATGAGAAAAAGGTATGTGCTTACTTATTGCGTAGGCAGATATTGTGCTCATGTGCATCGAGGTGATTCCATCAACAGCTGCTCTGGACCCGTGTCATATAGCTGTCTTATCTTATCATGATCACTACTTTAAATTGTCATCCTTTCGTCAACCCTTCCTATTACTGATTTACATATGTTGCCATGAGTAATTTGAACTAGCTTGGTAATTTCAATTTCAAGTGAACTGTAGCACATATATCATGGACAGAGACAGGAAATCTTAGCATTCAGCTGCTAAGAATGATATGTTATTGCCTGTGGTGAGGATAGCAAAATCACATACCGAGACATGTATGCTATTGTCTGCAATTCTTAAACATGTACTTTCTTTGACCTGCAGGTTCGATACCAAAGCCGGAAAAGACTGGCAGAGCAACGTCCTCGAGTGAAAGGACAGTTTGTTCGTCAAGTGCAAAATGATTCCCCAATTGCTAATGGTTGACCATGAAATTCATCATCACACGCCTGTTTATTGCTATCATGTGCCTTGAACTTTTGGAAATTATGGCATGACCATGGTGAGATAAGAATGTGTTTGCAAGCTTCTTTGCCTTTGGGTCTAATGACAGTATGGTTCTAACTGTAATTTTTGGGTCTATTGAAAGGGTAGACTTGTAATTATGGGGTAAGGCTATCTGAATCCTCTTCTACTCTGGTTATTTTGTTTGCTTGCTCAGTAGATGACTGACTCATAGTAGTTAGAGAGCTTTAATAGCGTGGTAATTTGCGTTGATAGTATAAAAATGGGCTTGTTTATTAAGTTAGCTATGTCAGTATTGTATCATATGATTGCTGAGCAGCTTCCACATTGTCTGTCGAAAATTTATGTGCTCATCAACCTTGCTTTCTGTTGCTCTTCTATAAAATATGTTTGAATTCCTGGTGAGATTTGTAGATAAACTTCTGTTGATCAATCAATTAGGAGAAAGTGGATGCTATTGCTATTCTTCATGTTTCATTTGGCTCAGTAATCTTGCCATTTGGGGTTTTATCTGATTGGGGCATTCGTTCCCCTGGCTATCTTGACTGCTCTGTTATCAACAACAGTAACTTATGGATGCTTAATCCAGATTATGCATGTGTCACAGTTGAGCAAGTTAAATACTCCCGGGAAAATTCCTGAATTAAGAGTCCATGGATCGTGGCTGGGAAGGATGCAAATAGTCACTTGGTTTTCTTGGGGGATGATATCATGAATGGCTGCAATTGCTTTCGCGTGTAGATATTTTTGCGAGGGAGAGGAGAAAGATATCAGATGCTTCACGTGCCAAGTAAAAAAAACAAAAAAGGGCGAGTAATGACGTGTAAGCATGGACCCGAGCCTCATAATACAGGGACTTGGTCTGTTGGATGTTGGATATCTGACGAGGCATTAGCTATGAAAAGAGGAAGCACGTAGAAAAGGTAGAGCTTAGCCACCTATTTTTTTTTCATGCAGACAAGACTTATCCATATGTCGGTGAAGGAACTGTCATCATTAGTGCTACTGCCTTTCTATGGTTTGCGGATAGACCAGAGTTCCTGTTCTTAAATCTCTCGTTTTATTTTGGGGCCCGGTGCCCGAATCATATGGTTTGGTGACAAAAGTTATAGAAGATTTCCCTTGTGTTTTTTTTCCTATATTAATTAAAATGGATGCGTGTACCACGCGCTTAGTGCAGAAATGGCCAGGGAGGCTGTATATGTTTCCTATAATTTGCCTTGTTTCATGTAGCAAGTGTGCAACGGGGAAGAATCTTGGAAAACCTACTTCTGCATAAGTTTTGGAGGGGAGATGACGTGAAGATTTATCAGTGGTGCTCGAAAGGAAATGACGCACTGGAAGTGTTTAGGCTGACCCAGATCCGTTGAAATCTGATTTCAGTATAATTCCAGGTGTCTTTTATTTGGCATGCACATGGAAAACAAAATTAATCTCGTCTTTCATATTAATTAATCACAGAATATGATTTTATTTATATTTTCTTAAGAAATAACAGAGAATTAAAAACATATACCAATAAACCATGATAAGTTTAAAGAGGGGGCCCGGATATTGTTGTTAATGAAACGAAAAGAATCATCAGAGAGGAGTACTGATTGTATCCAGATTTGGAAATTGGCTTCATCCAATATCGGAAAAGATTGGGAGGGGAGATGCTCGCTATCTTCACCTCTTGGTTTATGTTATGTTGGTGATTTTGTTGAGATGGGGCACTACTAGATATCTACCAGTGTTCTTTCCCGCATAATGCCGCGGCTCCGTTTTAAAGAGTTGCTTTTATTTAATCTTCAGGTTATTAAAATAAATATTTTTTAAAACTCAAGCAATCAAGATTCTAGATTAAAAAAATACATTCCTTCATCCAAGATTTCTTTTTGTTTTGAGTTTTTTATGAAGAAATTATTTTCTATTAACAGCATAAAAAAAGCTTAAATAATTGTAAGAATTAAAATAATTTAAATTCAGTAGAAAAAAACATGCTTCGTTAGTCAAGACTCTGTTTTCGATATTCATTTTTTTATATGGAAACATGTTTTTTTCAAATCAAAACTTTGTAAAGCAATTTAAAGAAACAAAAAATAACATTTCAATTATTTTTATGACATGTACTTGTAAGAAAAAAAGAAAAACAAGAGAACCTAATATATAAAAATAGAAAAAAAGATCACTTTAGTTCCAAGTGACCCAACTCGATCCCTTTCTTTCCTCTTCAATTTTTGTTCCATTTGTCACGTACATTCTTCTCCTTCGGCCTTTTTCTTTGTATGTGTGTTTAGATATATATATTCACTCGTCATCTTCACCACCCACGCTCTCCTTAATTCCCCCCTCTCTCTGTATTTTCTATATATACTTGAACACCCTAATAGGCTAATATTATAAAATCGCATTTCTCATGGCAAAAGAGCACCAACGAAAAGAAAACAACCCACACCTACTCGGAACGAAAGAGAAAGGCGCTGGTCATAAGAACCCACGCCATGCTCTCTTCACATTCATCACCACCTTCCTTCTCTTAGCAGGTCTTGCAGTTCTCATAGTCTGGTTAATTTACAGGCCCCACAAGCCCCGGTTCACTGTAGTTGGGGCTGCTGTATACGACCTTAACACCACATCCCCACCTTTCATTTCAACCTCCATGCAGTTCACTATTTTCACTAGAAACCCCAACAGGAGGGTCTCGATCATGTATGATAAACTCACTGCTTATGTATCATACAGGAACCAAGCGATAACCCCCCCACTGTTATTGCCTCCACTTTATCAAGAGAAAAGGAGCACAGTGGTCATGTCTCCGGTGCTTGTCGGGGCAGGGGTTCCGGTGTCAGTGGAAGTTTCAGATGGGTTGGTGAGGGATGAGGCATATGGGGTTGTGGCGTTGAGGGTGGTGTTGCTGGGCAGGTTGAGGTGGAAGGCTGGGGGAATAAAGACTGGGAGATATGGAGTTTATGTGAAGTGTGATATCGTGGTGGGTTTGAAGAAGGGTTTTGTAGGGCCAGTGCCTTTGCTTGGGTCTCCACAGTGTAAAGTTGACATATGAAGTTAATTATATATATAGGGATGAAGCCTGTGTAAGGCCATGAGCTAGCTAGCTTCTGGTTCTTTTCCTTCTTTATGTGGGTTTAAGTGTTGTTTCTTTTTTTCTTTTCCCTTTTTACTTTCCTTAGAAGTTTTAACTTGTAATATGAATGGCAGATCAAAGTCCAGCCTCAGAGAATGTCATGTTCTAGTCCAGTACTGTCTCCATGCCTTGGCTTATATATGGTTAGATAATGACGATCATAAACAACAAAAATGATTTTCTTTCCTTTTTTCCTTCTCTGGAACTCATAATTGCTTACGCCGACAAGGGCTATGCATTGATGTGTTTGTTCCTTGTCAATTAATTTCGTTCTGGTTTTTATTATAATTATTATTATATGTTACAAGGATTTTGCTTAATTTCAACTTAATCACGTACGCCAGACTAGGCGTGAAAACAAACGAGACGCATGGCTCTCCATGCAGCCAAACACGCACCATTTGTCTTAACCATCTAAAAGTATCTGATATATATGTCCAAACTGAGAAGCCATTTTGTCCATTAATGGTGTCAACTCTCAGCACAGCAGATTAAATAAACCATGATAATTAATCTTTACTTTGACCCGCTTTAATTGGATTTGATAACTAGCACAAGAGCATTCGGATATAACACGTGTGTGTGCGCGCGCGCGCGTGCTCGAAGCCTCGAACGGAATATGGAACGAGTCAAAATGTGGATAAGAAAAGCTTCTTTCCTTCGTTGGTCCTGAGGGAATATATTTTGTTCAAGAAGTGAGTAATCAGAGAAGAGGGATAGGAAAAAAAAATCTGTTACGATTTATGATATGATAGTAGATTGAAGGTAGGGAAACAAGTGAATATATCTGAAACTTGTAGAGGTAAATTAATTTGAACTAGCAGTTTCTTCCAAAAATGGACATATATATATATATATAAGTACTTGATCAGTTTATGACATGAACGAGGACTGGGGATGCAAAAGCCAGTAGGGCTCTCACCGGAAAACAGAAAACTGTGGAATATCTGTGATGAGGCCGTGCATGGTCTAACCACTGATGGCACCAGGAAACTGGGTAGCAAAATCAATAAATCATGCCGATCTGATTTTGCTGTGCTCCTTAATTTAAACTTAGAAATATGTATATAAATGGATTGATTTCAGTTCAGATTATATACAGTTATCGGATAAGCTAATTTTTTAGATTGTTTTGATATCACAGTGTGGAATTTAAATTTTAAAAAATAAAAAAATATATTATTTTAAAAAAAATACTTAAAAAACGATCGATACCTGTCCAAGAAAAAATACTTCCCTTTCAGTGGTCCAGAGTACGGCGTTATCACTGAATACTCCAGTGTGATAAAAGACGCGAAGGATGCCTCACTCTTTGACTATATGTGCTTTCCTTCAAAAGTGAGACGAAATATTTTCACCGACAAGTTAAAGAAGAACTTATTTATGTGCCCTTTTTTTTTTTTTTTACACTGTATATTGCTAGCCAGGTGCATGCCCTAGAGATCTTGGTTTAGTTTGTTTTTTACTCCACGAATTTGTATTTTTTTTCTTATCATTTATGACTAGTTGACAAAGAATATTAATATACAGTGGGGTATGACACCCCCTCATATAGGGCATCGCATCTCTCAAGGCTCAATTATAGATCTTTTACTTACTGAAAACTTGATTCTTTAAATGATATTGATGAACAGGTATCAGATTCATAGCTTTGACAATTTAGCTGCGAAAATATTTTTTAGCGGTTATTTAACAAGTACATTAAAATAACTTTAAAATTTAATTTTAAAAAAATAAATTAATTTTAATAGAAAACAGGTTGAAATTCATATGCGTCATCGAGTAATTATGCAGAAGCGTTGGGGATCAGCTTGTAAATCAATCACCAATCTTCTTTAGATCCTGCCAATGTAATAGACCCATTCAAAAGTGGAGGCTGTCTCTCTCAAGTTATGCAGAAGCAAGTGGGCTGCTGTAAAGATTCAAAAAGAAAAAAAGAAGATTCAAAAAGAAAAAGGTTGGGAAGGGGAAGAAAAGAGGGATCAGACGCCCATTTGTCAGCTTTTTGAATTAAGAATCGTAAAGTATTCTGCATTTATAATTTGAGTAGCTCCCTAGTTACATTGGGATCATCCCCACGAGTCAGGCAGCATCTCCACGGCTTCTCAAATCCCAAAACACTACGATAAACATACAGCTAGTTGTCTGGGCAAATTGTGAATACATTCATGGAATATTGGAGGGGAGAATCATGACTGAGCTGTGAATCGAGATCAAGTTGTCGTAAAGATATTTGAATTTAAGGGGAAAAATATCAAGAAAGAGGAGAGTTGCATTTACGTGCAACTAAATGCCTGTGATGAATGGATAGAAATAAGAACATCAAGGTAGGCCTGCAGGCGTACGGACATGGCCATTGGTCACCTGTGCTGTCCATCCATTTCATTCTCTCTAGCAACGACGATATGAAAATGCCAATGGGCTTGTTGTGGACCCAAAGCACGGGCTTAGATGAAACATTGTCCAGAATCTCAATATCGAGGCTGTAGTGTAGTCGGCCTATCCAGCTTTGGGCTCGAAAACTCATTCATCTCTCTGCTTTTTCAAGTCCTCGAATCCTTTTTCTCTCTTTCTTCTTGAAAAGTAGATCTTTTCTTTCTACTTTTCGTGTAATACCAACTTTAATATCTCAACTACTAGTCAACTCTTTCCTTTCCTTTTCAACTAAACTTCCTAACTAAATCCCTGCACTCCAAGATTTTTCTATATCCAAATTAGCATCTATTCGGCAAGGACGTGAAAGCAGTAAAGATGTTTAATCATGAAAATATAAAAAGTTAATTTAAAAAAAGTTAAGTTATTTAAGAAAAAATTAGAATGCATGTACTTTTAAATATCTTAAACTATTTCTTCACCTTATAGTGGATTTAAAAAGTTAAAAGCATTAATTACAATAATAATCAGAATTAATTCATGTAATTATTAATTTTTTATTGGATATTATAAATTAAGAATTAAATTTGAATATAATGGTCATAAATATAAAGTTTTTTTGGAAGAGACTGTTACCATTCATTTAAAAGTTTCAAACGATAAGATTTTGTATAGGACTCAGTAATAAAATTCATTTATTTAATGCATACGTTATTTTTGATAGAGTAAAGTCCACAAAAACATTAGTTAAAACTAGTATCGCTCAGATTCTAATTCTAATTTGCACTACATTATGAAGCATCCACCACGAGAGATTCACATGGTGAAATTGGAAGACGGAGAAGAAACTTGGAGGTGTGGTGATTTTTTTAAAAATATATAGTATTTTTTAAATATAAAATATACTTTTAAAAACTAAAAAAACCATGTTTCTTATTAAAAAAAATACAAATTACCTCTAATCCAAACAATATAATACCTAATTTGAGGTGGATGCAGTCCAAAATTCAAGTCATGCGTCCATCACCAATCTGGATATCCAATATTTAACTTCTAAAATATGATTTTAATAATAATATAAAAAAAAACTGATCAACTCGCACCAAAGTATTGACTTGTTAGAATTGACTTAAATGATGTTGTATTTTTTTATTATAATTAATGGTATTTTTCAATTGAAAAATATATAAAAATAATGTTTTTAAATTTGTAACTAAGGAATAAAAAATAAAATCCTGCTGGGGTGGAGTGGAATTTAGAAGGAATGTATCTGGAAGGGGCAATGTAGTACTATAAAAAAAGAATTGGAAGTTGGACACAAGACGGGTTCCCACTTCGCATTCCCAACATGCTGGATGGAAGGGAGGAGGAGGTCATAAATAGGCAAGGACAGAGACGCAAGTGAATTGATTGAGAGGCTTATTTGATGTTAGAAGCAAGAAAGATTCAAGAACAAGACCCGTTGTTTTTTTATTGATTCAAGGTATGTTTTTTCCTTGCTTGTTACACCTCTTCTATGAATTCAATTCATCTGTTTATGTTAAAATGTCAATTTCATAACTATATAGGTTGGATGGCATTGATGTATTTGCTAATTGCTTGCTGCTGTTTTCTTTTCCTTCTTTCTTTTTCATTAAGTATAATCTCTGGACCTGTGGGTTTAAGTTTGTGTATAATTAGTATCTTTTGACGTTTTAGTTTAGAAAGATTCAGCCAGCCAGTCGTGTTTTGTTACTTATCTTAATTGTTCTTGTTTCCCTGTTGGGCAGTTCTCACTTTTCAAGACCAATAAATTTGGTGTATATGCTGGTTTTTGGTTTGGTTTTGATTAGCATGGATCTGATTGCACTAGATCCTTTATCCTAACGATTCAATCGAAAAGCCTTTCTAGGAGATTGAGATCTGTATTAAATTTTGTACAATATGGGTTTGTATTGCTTCTTATAGTAAGATTCACTCTGATTCTCCGGTTGTTAAGCGATGCTCCTTAGTGTGTTGGGTGATAAAGTTTTCCTTCAATTATTAGGCTCTTCGTTGCATTGCTGGCTTCCTGTGACTAATAAAGTTCGAGTGCCTTGAAAGCTAAACTATTAGCTCATCTCCTTTATGGCTTTGGTCCTTGGATCTCCATTCTTTACTCTGCGGTTTTCTTTTTTCTCCTAATCTTCCATTAGAGATGTTAAATGCGCGGCAAATTTTTCCCTGTGAATTTTAGGTGCTTCGCTTGTGAACTTAAATTGCTAATTCCTGATTACCGTCTTTCATGGATTTTGAACGAGCATTAAAAAAAATTGAAACTTGTTTATATTTTTAATCGTCGTTGAGCAGGTTGTGGTGTCTTTTGTATCAAACAGCTTAGATTGCGGGCAGGGAATGTTCTGCTGTTGGCAGGTTTAGCTAGTGATCATCACATTGTGAACTTAACTTAACTTTCTAAGTCCGTCTGAAATTCTGAATTGAAGTTAGTGGCCTTCTGACACCCTAAATGCCTTGATTTTTACTGGTTTGGGCTGGCTATGTGAGTGACACTGTACGGAATCAATATATCTCTGTTTTTATTTCTACTGTGAAGTTATTGGGGGTTACGAGTGACACTCTACAGAATCAATATATCTGTGGGCTTCTTTCTACTGTGAAGTTATTGGTGTTATTTCTAACATACGCTACTTCAATGATGTATTCGTATTTTAATCAATCAGATTCCTGTTTAAGGTGGCATGCCTTGTCATTAAGAGTTCAGGGTCTAGTTCTGTTAAGACCACTGTCTTTGAAAAGGCCAGAGGAGGAGGAGTAAGGTTACTAGTTCAGAATTACAATATTACTTTTAACAAGTTCATGCAATCAAATAATCTTTATAGGCTTTGGCAATTAGACTTGTTGAATATTGAACCTGGATTTTCTCCCTTTGGTGCCTGAGTTATGAAATGTTCATCTTTCAGTTCTTTCATTTCTCTCTCTTTTTGTATGCTGGTTCATCATAAACTTTTTTTTTTTTTTAATAAGTCGAGATTCATTAAAAATAAACTGAAAAGGGCGAGAAAAGATAATGAGCGTGCCCACTACAAATACATTAATACATAATCTTGTGCTCCTAAAACAACACCAATTCTCCAAAAGAGAAACCTTAGTGCACTGCCCGTACTAACAAGGACCAAAATTCCTCGTTCTAACAAGCTATGGTGTATTTACTGCTAATGTTTAGGACAGTATATGGACTCTTCCATGTTTCCTAATGTTTAGGACAGTATATGGACTCTTCCATGTTTCAATTACAGAATACACCATGCAACTTTATACTTAGGCATGTTCTGTTAAAGTTCATATGGTATTCGTGATGTTGCTGTGAACTTTCAGATGGAAGCACAAAATCCTCAGCATGGGCATCCAGTTGAAATAAGCGTGGATATTCTTGATGGAGAGATGAGTGGAGGAAGCAAGGGATGCGGGGAAGCACCTTGTGGATTTTCAGATACTGGAAATAACTCCAAGAATGCCAAAGAACGTTCAGCTTCAATGCGCAAGCTCTGGATATCCGTGGCACTTTGTATAGTCTTCATGAGTGCTGAGGTAGCTGGTGGCATCGAAGCTAATAGTCTGGCAATCTTGACTGATGCTGCACATTTGCTTTCAGATGTTGCAGGCTTTGCTATCTCCTTGTTTTCTTTATGGGCAGCTGGCTGGGAAGCCACACCCCGCCAATCTTATGGATTTTTTAGGATTGAGATTCTCGGTGCATTGGTTTCCATGCAGCTCATCTGGTTGCTTGCAGGGATTTTGGTGTATGAAACCATTATTAGGCTCATCCATGGTACCAGTGAGGTAAATGGGTTCCTTATGTTTCTTGTTGCTGCATTTGGCCTTCTGGTGAACATCATAATGGCTCTTGTGTTGGGACATGATCATGGGCCTGACCATGATCACAAACATGGGACTGGCCACAGCCATGGAACCACAGTTAGTACTCATAACCATCATCACGTGGAGCACCCAAAACATGATGACAATCATCATGACCACTCGAACAATGAGCACCATCATGCTCATGAAGATCATGTTGAGCCGCTGCTGGATAAAGGGGAAGCCATGCATGAAAAGAAGCAAAGGAACATAAATGTACAAGGAGCTTATCTCCATGTACTTGGGGATTCCATCCAGAGTATTGGGGTAATGATCGGAGGTGCAATTATATGGTATAAGCCTGAGTGGAAGATAATTGATCTGATCTGCACCCTAATCTTTTCTGTTATAGTTTTGGGTACAACAATCAAAATGCTACGGAACATACTTGAAGTCCTGATGGAGAGCACTCCAAGAGAGATAGATGCTACAAAGATTGAAAAGGGTCTGCTGGAGATGGAGGAGGTGATGGCTATCCACGAACTGCATATATGGGCCATTACCGTGGGCAAGATTCTCTTGGCTTGTCATGTGAAAATCATGCCCGAAGCAAATGCAGACATGGTGCTAGACAATGTGATCAGCTATCTCAGAAGGGAATACAATATAAGTCATGTAACCATCCAGATAGAGCGTTAGCAGAGGTAAAGGAATTTACTAGTTGAATCTGGGGCGTGATGTTTCTGAGAGTTATGCTTTTTCTATCACATGAACGCATATACTGTTCATAGTGATTTTTAGGTACCAGGTAGAAATTGTCATCTTTGATTTGGCCATGACCGCTGTTTGGCTTCTGGTATTGTGAATTTACAAGTAGGTTTGGTATGTATAGTTTCTTCAATCTTTTCTACCGCTCCATGTCATACAAGTTTATAAAAACATCCATATACATACAATATTAACATATACTCTGTAGCAATTAACAGTTAAATGCTGTGGCTTTTCTAATTTGGTTATTAGAATTTTTTATTTTTCAATTGCATCCTTCTAATTTGCTAACCAATTTGTCAAAATTATTTAATGAAAGAAATATTAAATGATGGGGGATTGAAGTGTGAAATATAGATTCCATCCTCCAACTTTATATTTTTTATATTTTTTTTATTTTTCAGAAAGAATAAATAAAATTATTGGAATCCAGCGAAGAGATAAAAATATATCGGTTCATATGAATTATGGCCACTAAAAAAATCTTGATGTTTTTTATTTTTATTGGATTGTTTTAATCTTAATATTTTCTAACAAAAATAGATTAGGGTTGATGAAGAAAGATCTTAACCAGTCTAATTCAGTGTTTTCAAAAACAAATTGGTTTCTTTACGTTGATAGGTTTTTTTTTATATTCTAGAAGTGTTATTTAGGTGATTTTATATAAAAATGTGATGAAAATAGGTTTTTTACGGAACCAAAATAACCCATGATTTTTCGGCAACACCGGTGGCCGAAATCTGTTTTACAGCAGACCACGTCTGCCTCTTTTGTTTGTGAAATGTCAAATAAGTTTTTAATAGAAGATGGGCACGATTGTATTAATTGCTCATTTACTCAACTGGTCAAAGTAATGGAATCGAAGCTTCTTCTTGTTTTCCCTCACAGGTTCGAATCCTACGGTACATATTTGTATAATGTTTTTTCTTCTCTTCATTCCTTTTTTTCTTTTGGAAACTTTATGTTTTTTTTGGAAGCTTTATTCGTTCTTTTTTTCACTCTTCAATGATAATTTTTTTTCCCTTTTTTTTCGATGTGGCCTCTTTTTAGGTCGATGACAATATTATTTTTCAACATATTATCACTTTAAAAAGTTGTTTTAAATCCCACAAATTTATATATGAAGTTTATTTATTTTAAATTTGACTTACTGAGTTTAATAATAATAATAATAAAAGGCCCTCCATGAATTGGACAGTATTTTTTTACATTAGATTTTTTTTTTATTAGACCTGCAGCATAGCAGGAAATAATCCTAGTTCTTTCTACAGGAAGAAACTTTCGTCGGGCTGGGAAAGGAAATTGCTTTGTCTACCGCCAGTGTTTTTGTCTACCGGTGTTAAAAAAATATAACAATTACTTTTTAAAATATTTTTTATTTAAAAATAAATTAAAATAATATTTTTTTTTATATTTTAAAAATTATTTTTTACATCCATTTATCAAAATGATTTCAAAACATCATAAACATATTAATTTAAAATAAAAAAATAAATTTTTTCAAAATTATTTTCCGACAACAATGCGAAACACTGCCTTAGTTTTAACACAGATGGGCTAGAAGAATTTCTTGTTTTCTCAATCATAAAACTGTGTGCAAGTTGTGTGAATACATAGTACATCCGTGAGTAACTGAGTGCTGTACAAAATTCAAAACCATGATGACGTGTGTACCAGAAACAGCAGATAAAGATCTAAGATTATTTGGCCTGATATCTTTGACTTGATCATCAAAACTTCATTCAATAGCATGCATCAACTGTTACTGTGAGTCGGGGTCTACAACTGATAATTTTCTAGAGTCACAAGCACCAAATTGAGGTGGAGATGAAGCATCTCTCCGGGTAACAGCTCATTTGTTATACTACATCTGGGAACATGATGCTACGATGTGGGGGCGCTGCGCTGGTACCATCCCATTGAGTGAAAAGATTCGAGACCTTCTTACAGTGAAATGCTGGCATGACTATCAGTAAACTGACCTGGTGACGCGGTTGATATTAAAAAGATGCTGAAACAGGAATTACTGCAGAGAAGCTACTTGACCTTGTAAGATGAGAACAAGATCGATAGGTATAGCGTTGATGGATGGGTTAATGCTAGACACGTTGTTGTTATTTTCTTTTCCTATGGTCTCTGGATGGGTTAGAATTTATCAATCAGCTACAAGACAAGTTCAAATTGCTGCAGTTTCTTGAGAATGACCCTGGTTGTGTGGCTAGAGGTGTACAATAATTCTATACGAGTAAAAAGGAACCACATCATTGTTCAGAATGGATAAGGTTCGTAGACATTGTCAAGTGAAGTTTGGTTTTTTCAAGCGAAGGTTCAATGGATCCAATTTGTCTTCTTTGTAAATCGTGTATTTCGTAGACTATCCGTCTCTTCCATGTAAGTTAAAACACACGTCTAGCATCTTGCCGCTTAGAATTTGTCATGGTGGTGAGCTGTGTTAGATTGCTCGCCCTGATGTAGAGAGGGGAAGCTGCCACATGCGAGGTGATTGTAGGAAAGTACATATCAAGCCATTAAAAGAAAAAACAACGCCTCACAGGACAGGAAAGGCAGGACAGGATTGAGGTTTAGAAAAGAGGATATGGAGTGTTTCATGGGATCCCAAGGTTAATTTTAAAGGTGGCCCTTTTTCTAAAATGCAAGGTTGTCTTAGCTGGGATTCTCAGTATCTGGGAGTCAGAAGAAGCATGGTGCCCTCATTTATGAATTATAGGCATGTTGTTGTTAGGATCCTCCGAAAATTGTGAGACAGGGTGCCCTGATCATGAGGTAATCTACTTGTCTGATTAAAGGACAGTGTGAAGCTGAGGTCGCAGGTTTCCGATTTTCCTTTCTCCCTTCAAATAACTGAAATTAGAATTCGGGTGGAGATTGTTGGGAATTCCGACCGGTGATGTTCTGATATTTGCTCAAAGGAGGCTTAAGCACACTGACACAATATTTTACGTGGTTCGGCAAATCCGCCTACATCCACGGGAGAGGTTCATTTTATTAGAGATAGAGAAAGGATACAATAAATACATGTAGAGGAGGAGGATTACATCCACTCTACTCAACTCATCAACTCTCTTGCTTTGCACTTGCAGCAGCGCCGCAATGGCAGCAAGGCTGCTGCCATTGCAGCCCTCTTTCTCTCCACTCTCTTGCACACACTCACGTTTTCTCTCTACAATTTGCTCTCACATAATGCCTCTATTTATAGGCATTTCATGGCAGCTCTTCTTGCTTTGATGTCAACATTGGTGGCTGCCAAACTCCAGCTCATTCAACAATGGTGGCTGCCAACCTTTGACATCTTGGATGGGTGCACATGCAATGGCAACAACCCAACAATCACCCCCTTTGCCATTCATGTGGGGCAACTGTCCTCTTGCTTCTTCAGCACAGGCTTGCATCTTGCAGCTCTTCCAAGCTTACCATTCTGAGAGCATCTTCAACACAACATCCCCCTTCGAGCGTATTAATCATGCTCGGTCTGGAATGATTTTTCAAGCCTTACACCTAGGCTTATAACACCCCCTCAAACGAATATTCCCAAGTGCGACAGTCATTGAGTATTCCCATGTGATCACAAGCTCACCACTCTTCCAAGAGTCTACTCATCCGGGAGTTGCGCCTGCCCTCTGTTCCACCCTAGGAACCACGCCTTACTTCTCCGTGAGTCTCTCACTCTTAGTCGTAAGAGTCCAGGTAGCTCTCCACCTTTAACCATGGGGGCAGCCCATTAAAGGTTGATCCATATCTGTCTTCATACTCGAGTATTACAATGCCATTACCGAGCTCACCACCTTGACAAGAGTCAACTCGTTCTCGGAACCTGCGCATGCCCTTCGCTTCTTTATAGCAGCCGCGTCTTAATGCTCCACAAGTCACACACTTATTGTCCAAGGCAAATGTCTTCTAGCTCATTGATCTTTAGCATGTGGGCAATATTCATGAAAGTCAATCCTGCATTTGTCTCTATACTCATCATAGCCACTTCATTGGCTATACACCTGTCCACTTATATCTAGCCATCACATCGGCTTTGGGGTTGTTCTGAACCGGGCTCCTATCGCGGCCCTCACACCTTCTCTAAGGCGTCTTCGCCCGTTGTCATGGGGCGGTCGCATCCTCCTTCAGCTGAGATGCTTCAAAGTGGCTCCAAAATTCTCTTCAACCATGTGCACTATGGGAGATCATTGCCACTGATTACATAGAAAGAGAAACTTGCGGTATAATCCTCGCAATCCTCCACCTCGATTTCTATGTTTGGAGCTTCTATACCTTTCTGTTTGATAGCTCCACCTACACCAACTCTCTTTGGTGTCTTCGCCTTTCATCATAGGCGGTTGCCTTGTATCACAGGCATTTGCACCCCCTCAATTAGGTGCCTCTGCAACAGCTCTCTTTCCATCCTTGCATGCATTGGAAAGGTCTTCGTCTGTTGTCTTCATTAAGAGCACAAGAGACTTCTTGTTGTACAAACTTTAACAGTCTCTGCTCTGAGCTTCATCTGGGAACACTTCTTCTCCTTGCACCTGTTGTCTCATTACAGTACCTCGTTGGATCCTACGGGTACTCTGCACAATCTCCGTGTGCCCTCGTGCAATTTCTGTTCTCCAGATTTCTCCCTATTCCTTGCTTATGTTTGACAGTAGCTCATCCTGTCACAACACCTGTCCAAGTCAAAATAGGGTGCCAATCTTTATCCCCTTGCTGCATTTCTCTTCCATTATCAGGGTCTTTATCAATTCTCCCCTCGAGAAATCACAGTCACCGAATCTAACTTCTTTGGAGAAATCACCACTTCATCAGATCCTTGAACCTTCGGAACCCAACTGTTCCCTTGTGCCGTCATCCTGCTAGTCTTCAACTGTTTCATTACAAACTGCTATATATACAAAAATAGTACCGTATGGATAATCCTTCCACCAAGCAAGTTCCCAGGAAAGATTGGAGGGGTCACACTGGTCCCGCTTAAAACCCAATCTCCTAGACAGAACTTCTCAGGCCATATCTATCCATCGTACTGTCTTTCCGTATATACAACCATTTGCTAGCTTTGTTGCGGCTTTCCTTTACAAGTAATCTGGAATATACTGGTTTAATACATGATTTCTCAACATCTGCGAGACTACAAGGTCTTAAATTCATCAAGATTGGTCTTCGTCAATTTTCACTCTTCACCTCAAATTGTCCACATAACGGGTGTCCAGAGTGTCCCAATTTTGCCTTCCCTCAAGGCAGTTAAAATTCTCCCCACTTAGCAGTTTAGCACATGTAATTGGGTAAACATGTGCACCTTCTTCTTCTTCTCTTCAACGACCACCATGATGACCTTCAGATGCCTCCTGATCGGGCAATCTCTCTTTAATAATTCACCACCACCACTTTCGGTCTCAAATCTCAACGATCAGACCGTACCATTGCATCCGGAACGATCAAATTAGCTGGAAACAAGTCTGAAATCGTCCAAATCGCACTTCAGACGGCTAAGATTTGATCAAAACAATTCTGGCCTGATCAACGGCTCAGATTCAATCTCAGATCCGGTTGCACATAGGATCAGCTACACTGAATCCTGGCCCTCGGCTCGCGGCTCGGCTCGGCTCCAATTCGGCTCGGCTCACTCGGCTCGGCTCGGCTCGCGACTGATGATGTGTCAGGTGGGTCCCACTTTGTTGACGTGTCTGCTGACTGGTCGATGATGGGTCTGTTGACCGTCGCTGAAGTGTCTGCTGACTTTTGCTGACGTGTCTGTTGACTGGCGCTGACGTGGCACGCTGACTGGGCAGTCTCTTCGCCGGCCCGTGCGGCCGTTTTCCGACGTCCGATTTTGACGCCGTTTTCACCAGTGGCTTCGTCTCGGCCTCCTCTACACGGTGGTATGGTTAAAACACAATTTTGACAACTTTCATTTTTGAGCAAAAATCAAACACCACTTTAAACCATGTGCTCTGATACCAATTGTTGGGAATTCCGACCGGTGATGTTCTGATATTTGCTCAAAGGAGGCTTAAGCACACTGACACAATATTTTACGTGGTTCGGCAAATCCGCCTACATCCATGGGAGAGGTTCATTTTATTAGAGATAGAGAAAGGATACAATAAATACATGTAGAGGAGGAGGATTACATCCACTCTACTCAACTCATCAACTCTCTTGCTGCACTTGCAGCTGCTGCAATGGCAGCAAGGCTGCTGCCATTGCAGCCCTCTTTCTCTCCACTCTCTTGCACACACTCACGTTTTCTCTCTACAATTTGCTCTCACATAATGCCTCTATTTATAGGCATTTCATGGCAGCTCTTCTTGCTTTGATGTCAACATTGGTGGCTGCCAAACTCCAGCTCATTCAACAATGGTGGCTGCCAACCTTTGACATCTTGGATGGGTGCACATGCAATGGCGGGTGGAGATAACCTCAAAATAACATTACTCGGTCATCCTCTTAATCAACATTTACTAGTAGATGAATTCTTTAAAGAGAAAACTTTTTGTTTGAATAAATCCAGGAAAAAAAACAAAAACAAAAAAACCCTTTGAATGGCACCCTGCTTAAAAGAAAGGCAATGGATTAGTGTTCCAAGAGGATTTACCCCATTAGTCTCCGAGCAAAAAACTAGAGTACGACACCATTTGAAGAAACAAACTTTGGACCTGTGCTTCTGTCCGGCTCGTTCTGCTACTGAAATTCTATCTTCGGGATTTGTCAACTAATAAGTTCATGACTAGAACTGGAAGCTCAAAACCCACGGGAATGGGTTGAAGGCAAGTTTTCTGGGAACTCTATTGCTAATTTATTCTCCACCATGTATGCTCCCTTTCGAGAAAAAAGGTTTCCTCCCCGACATAATTAATGCCAAATATGCGCACAAACAGAACCCATCCAAAAAAATTCAAATACCTAGGAATTAGGATGACAACGCCCCCTGCATCTTTCAAAAATATCTACGATGAAAGACGAAAGGTCAAAAAGAACAGGTAAATTTGCCTTTTTTTACCAAGTTGCTCTAAGAATGTGAACGTCAAAAGTTCAATTAAACTTTAATAAATTCAGTCCAAACTTGTGGTGGGGTTATACAAAGTTTTCAAGTTTAAAGCCATATTAATAAACTATTATTAGGATTTTATCTATCGAATTCCCCACGCCGCGATGTGATGGACCAAAATTTTTTAACATGTAAAAAAATAAGCCCATTATCAAGAGAGATTATCTGAGTATTATTAATTTAACGAGTTGAATCCGAAACTTTTTGATTATATTTTTTATTTAATTCAAATTTTAAATTAAATTGTATAGAAATTGATAGAGCTAAGTTGACTTGTTGAATTAACAAAATTCTATTGAGTTTAATAGCTTTGTTTTTTTTAAAAAAAAATTATTTTTATTTAACTATATGATAAAAACATATACTTGCAAAACCTAGCATCATTTTTATTTAATAATATGATAGAATATTTTTTATTTAATAATATGATAGAAAAGATAGATGATTGTAAAACTGAGCAGCAATCCAATGTCGAGATGTTTTTCCAAGACCACAATAACCTTGCATAAAGGAAACCAAAATAAATAAATAAAATTTAATTCCCAATGAAAGAAAATTTGAAATATATATAATTAACCCCTCCTCGTATGTTATTGGGAAACTTAATGACCTTTGCAGGGGATCGATTTCATTATAATAAAAGTTGTAAAAATATATTTCATTATCCATTATAGAGGCTGAATGCATTACTCTAACTGAAGTGGTTAAAAAGTTGTTATGGATGAAAAAGTTATTACATGAATTTGGCTTAATGCAAGAGAACTTTATGTTGCACTACAATAATCAGAGTGCAATTAATCTCACTGAGCATCATACTTTTTATTCTCGATAAACAAATCTTTGACGTTAGATACCAATAGATTCAATATATTATGAAGATAAAGTATTTTATTGTTGAGAAGATCTAAACCAATAACAATGTGTCAAATATGATGATCTAGCCTTTATCGATAGAGAAGTTTAAGTCATATAGAAGACAAACAGGTTTGATGAAGCTTCCCAGATGAATCGGGAAGGGAAGAATTGTTGGGTTTAGTCCCTTTTTTTTTTAACAGAACCCATATAAACTAAGAAAAAAAAAGGAAAAAGGTTTAAAAAGCCTTTTAAGTCATATGTGTGACTAAGTATAAAAGGCCAACTTTGATTTATTTTCATTGTGGGTCAACATATACAAGTGAAAAAGAAGAGAGAGAAAGAGGGAGAACTTTTGGCCAAAAAGAGAGAGGACGAAGAAAAAAAGTGTGTTCTTCATCTTTGTGCCTTAATCGGACAATGATTTGTTACCTGATTAAGACAAGATTTTGAAATGTTATTCCTAGCGTCAAGCTCTTCAACTTAGATGGTGTTGATTGTTGAGAAGCTTTCACCTATTGGTATCTCTATAAGACATAATTGGTGAGATCTAATCATTTTTCTTTGTTATTATTCATATAATCCATCCTTATGATGATGAATTAGATGAATTGATTTATATCCTCTAGTTAAGCGAGGATATAACTTTGTAATCTTGTTATTTGAACTGGTAAAAGAGTTAGAGTGAACTACGATCCTGTAATTTTTCCCCACACCAAGATTTTCCATGTAAAAATCTTTAGTGTTATGTGTTTATTCAACTTCATATTTTATTTTTGTTAATTGGTTAATACTATTTTAATTGCACAAAGAGGGAAAAAAAAATTGGGACTTATGAATTATGAATTTGGTTATATTGATATCTCTTTCCCAACAAAATTTAATTAATAATAAATTATATGCTATTAGTAAATTGAGATTCTCTCTATCTCATAGGTTAATTATTTTTTATTGTATTTTACTTTTGATGTTACATAAAATGGTTAAAAAAGTAGAGACATAGAAACTTGCTAAATTCTTGCAAAATAATAATAACAAAGCAGTTATAATTGTAAGTTAGTATTAAAAAATCATCTTAATCTAATAATTTAAATTATCAGGTGAGGTTCTAAAAATAATTTTACATTACTCTTAAGAATTGAACTCCCATTTGCATTGTATTATATACATGAACAGCTGCAAAAATTATGCTAGAACTGTGCATATATAAATATTTTAATTACTTTGAAGTTATTTTTGCATCAACTTACATATTAATTAAAACAAAATATTTTCCCTAACAATTTTTAAAAACACATCCTTATATTATTATCTTGATATATTAAAAAAATAAAATTTTATAAATACCAATAAAGTTTCAATTAATTTTTTTATAAAAAAAAGTAACAAAACTTAAACTGACCGTATCACCAACTCCTGGATTTGCTAGTAATATATATTTATCCTTCAATGAAAAACAAAAACCGATAGGAAGAGAATGTGTTGTTTGCGTCATAAATTTACCCCCTCTATTTCATCAATATTTTTATTTGAGTTCATATACTTTAGTTTTTTATTTAAGTGTTTCCGAACATTTAAAAACAATCAAATGAATCGATTACATATATCACAAAAACAAGGTCATGAAAATGTTTCTATAAGAAGCTCAAATAGAAATTATTAGCCTGTTGCCCCTTGTTGTCTCGCGGGTTGTAATAAAAAAAGATTTAACCGCAAAAAAATATTTATGAATTGATAGTGTTTTATTTTTAAAAAAAATTCAACCATAAATTGAATGGTAATGAGATAAAAAAACACTTGATCCATTTGGGTTAAATTGAGCTAGCCTGTAAAATTTGTGGTGATAATTTTGAAAAAAAAATTAGAAAACTCAATTCTACTTAGGCCCTGTTTGTTTCTTTGGAAAGTTTTTTTTTTTTAAAGTGAATTCCGGGGAAAGTGAATTACGGGAAAGTATTTTTTGATGTTTGGTAGTGTAATGAAAAATAAGTTGGAAAACATTTTCCAGTGTTTGGTTATGTCATGAAAAATAAGCTGGAAAATAACTTATTAATGTTTTATTTTTCTCAGATTTATTAAAATAATAAGGAACAGATCTTACAAATTAAAAAGTTGAATGAGAATGAAATTGAAAAAAAATATAATTTCATAAATTATCTCAAATAAAATAAATAATAATCAAAATAATAGAGATCAAATATAAAATATTAAAAAAAAATGAAAGATGAAGAAATTAAAATAATAATAATAAACATTTCATAAATTATTTCAAATAAAATAAGTAACAATCAAAAGAATGATGACCAAATTTGATAGATAAACATTTCAATAAAAAAATAATAAGAAAAAAGCAAATAAAAATTATAAAAATAAGGACCAAAGTTAATATAAAAATTAAATTTTAAAAGATGAAATTGAAAAATAAATATTCAAAACAAATTATATATAGCAATCAAAAGTTTGAGGATCAAATTTGATATAATCAGCAAATAATGACATTTCTAAATTTTTCACAACTTCCGGAAAGTGTTTTCCGCCTAAATTTTCCAGGAAAACACTTTTCTGAAAATCAAGCCAAATTTTCCTTTGACTGTAAAGTATTTTCCGTTGACCAACTTTTCTAATGGCAAACAAACACAGGAAAGTTTAGAAAATGATTTTCCAGAAACCACTTTCCGGAAAACAAACACAGTCAAAAGGGAAAACACTTTCCTGGAAACCAAACCAAATTTTTCTTTGACTGAAAAATGTTTTTCGTTGACTGGAAAGTGTTTTCTGTTGACCGGAAAGTGTTTTCATTGACCAATTTTCCTAATGGCAAACAAACACAGGAAAGTTTGAAAAATAGTTTACCGAAAACTACTTTCCGGGAAACAAACATGGCCTTAATGTTGTTGGACAAAACCAACATAAAAAACAATTTAACCAAGCAAACTCGTGGAGAAAGTAATGCATATCATCAGATTCAATAAATTTGTAATCCAAGAGATTATTTTTCATTTAATTACACAACAATAAGACGTATGATAATTTTTTAATATGAAACATATTTTTTAAAAGTAAAAAAAAAATCATTATAAGTTTAACTTAAATAAAAAAAACTATTGAAAATGCATTTTTTTAGGTTTGAGTTAAAAAAAAAAGAAAAAAATATCAATAACTAATAGTGAAATTATATTTTTCAAAAATTGAGGTACAAAAAAAGCATTAAAAAAAAAACAAATAAGAGTTTGGACATCATGGATTAACCTGTTAAACTCGCGACTCGACTAATGAACTCAATTGAGTTCAATAATTTATTTTATCAAATTTTTTAAATCAAATATAAAATAGCAAAAAAAAAGCCACGTGGGCCTAGGCATTAAAGAAAATAGCCCAGACATGCAGACCTTTCATCCCAACACGTGCACTTAAACCTTCAAAACACCTAAAAAAAACCTTAAGCACGTTGATAAACTCATTTATAGCTCCCCAAAGGCCAAAATACATATTGGAAAACCAAAATCAACTCGAATCCAAAATCATTCTCGTGGTCAAATCTACTTCTCTGGGAAAAGAGGAGAAAAAAACACTTAGGTGAAACTCCCCTCATTAAATGTAATCTATTAACACCAAAATCGATCATTTTGATGGTCGACATCGTCGTCAACAATATTTTTCTTTCTCTACACTAAAATCCGACAATTTTCATTTTCTTTTCTAACAAAAAAAAACTAGAAAGTAAGGGAAATAAATTTTGATATCAAAATTAAATTTTTAAAAATTAAAAGAACTAGCAATCCAATAGCTAAAAAAAATAAGGGGTAAAATAAATTTTTAACACAAAATTTTTAAACCGCCATCTATTTTAATCATATTTTTTTTCATTTCAACCCTTCCATCTACAAAAACATGTAATTGAATACTAATTTGGACATAAAATACCCCAATCATACAAGAAAAGAGGATCAATTTAGAAATTTAAACCATCAAAAATGCTGCAATATTTAACCTACATGCTTTAGTTTTTGTTAATTAATTGACGGGGTAGAGATACCAGAATTGTGTGTACCTGATATCAAATTTGTTAATTAATATTAAGGACGCATCATCAGACGGAGTGACACTGTCCATAGAAGGACTTTCTGAAGGTGTTAAAATAATCGCATGAAAGAGGAGAGTGAGTGAGGGAGGGAGGGAGCCCCCACAACTGGCTGTCCCCGCTGCTGGACAAAACTGCCACCTCCAATAATGCCATTGGGACCTTTCAAACCAGACAACTGATCTCCATTCCCTTCTTCTCTCTATCTACCTGCTAAACCCTCACCAACTCTCAACTCTTTTCACTCACTACTCTAATTTACATCTTTCTAGCTAACTTGGGTGGGTCTCTCTCTCTCTCTCTCTCTAACCCTTCGTTTGATTTTTAAGTTTTACCCATCTTGAACAATCCTTCTCGGGCTCCATTTCTAATTACTAATACTACTACTAGCTAGGTTAGTTACTCTCTCTCTCTCTCTTCCTGTAGAGTTAGTTCTTCAAAGCATTCAATGTTATTATTCTATATAAGAGGATCACCAGCTGCAGAACACAAAGGAATATATTAATTTTTGTGGTGGTGTACATGGGGTCTCTTCTGCTTCTTGGGGGTTACATTTATTACTATTGTTTTGCTAGCACCACAATGGAATGTTGGTTGAGGAAGTGAGAAAGAGAGAGAAATTAATTTAACGCTCTCGCTCTTGCAACTAGCTACTACTGCTCATCGATGGAGAGGCTCCAAGGACCCATCAACTCTTGTGTATGTTACTGCTATTCATTTTAGTACTTCCCTCTCTTTCCTTGAGTACCTTAACTAGAATCAAAGAAATGGACTTGCATTTACTTGTCCGAAGGCTTGCATTCAATGCATTGCATTATTTTTCTAGAAATGCTAACGTTTCCTGTACCGTTTCTTCCACTTTAACATTCTATTTTCGTTCTTCTTTTGTTTCACTTTCTCTATTGAAACTGAAACACCTATCAAATCCATGACAGTTAATTTTTCTCTATAATTCCTCAGAAGGTTAGGTGTAAAACCCCAACCAAGAACCTCCCTCGTTACCTTTCTTTTGTTTAAGATTCTTTTTTAATGAGTCTTAGTTTTCCTTTTGCATGCAGTTCTTAGAGGAGCATAGCTTGGATTTGGGGTGCTTAGACCAAGTATTTATCAACACAGAAAGCTTAAGATTTGGAGAAGAAGAACCACACATTTCAAGTCCAAGTTTTGAAGACAAGATGCCCTTTCTTCAAATGCTTCAAACAGTAGAAACCCCGCCATTTTTTCCCTACAAAGAACCCAGCTTTCAGACACTACTAAAACTCCAACACCTCCAAAAACCATGGAATATGAACACCTTTTACATGCCTGAAACAGATACCCAAGTTCAACCACTAGAGCTTGAAAGTTGTGTCACCCATGACATAGTTGATTTACACTCGCCAGTCAAATCTGAAACCAAAGAGCACCCAAACCCACATTCAAATTCCTGCCTCGAAGGTGTAAGTCCTGAGCCAGCAGAACCCAATTCAGACTCTTCAATTCCATGGAGGGCTCAACCCCAAACCGTGCCTAATATGACAACCCATTTCTCCGAATCCTCTACATTAATAATCACAAGAGAGAGAAGAAAGAGAAAACGTACAAGGGCAACCAAGAACAAAGAAGAAGTAGAGAGCCAACGCATGAACCACATTGCTGTTGAACGCAACCGCCGTCGCCTAATGAACGACCATCTTAACTCTCTCCGCTCTCTCATGACACCATCTTATATTCAAAAGGTAGTCATATAATTACTATCTAAATTCTCAGCTGCGTTATTTTCTTCTATTTCTTTCAAGAATTCAATTTTAGACTTTCGAATTCAAAACCCCTTAATTATTTCTTTTTCCACTATTTTCCTCGAGAACTCAGTTTTATATATTGTGGGCTAAAACTTCGTGTCTTTCTTTCTTGTATTTTTTTTTGTTGGATAAAAAAGGGTGATCAAGCATCGATCATAGGAGGTGCAATAGACTTTGTGAAGGAACTAGAGCAGCTTGTTCAATCTCTTGAGGCACAAAAAAAATTTAGAGAAATAGAAACAGCCTCCACCGCGGGCATTTCTCCCAACCAGTACTCTACTTCGCAGCCACAATGTAACCTTCTGTTGGAGGAGGGAGGCACTTGTGAAGAGGAAAGAACAGTGAAGAAGAAATCGGAGGCAACAGAGATAGAGGTGGCTGCAGTACAAAACCATGTAAATTTGAAGATAAAGTGTCAAAGAATTCCTGGGCAGTTGTTGAGAGCTATTGTTGCATTGGAGGACCTTGGGCTTACGGTTTTGCACCTTAACATCACTTCTTCTCAAGCAACAGTTCTTTACTCTTTCAATCTTAAGGTACCACTCCTCGTGTTCCCTAAGCTATTTTCATTGTTTCTTTGTTTTGGTCAACTATTCTGACTAGCCAGCTAAGCTAGGTTCTTGCCCTAATCCATAAGACCAAAACCCCATTATCATGCCAGCTCTTTATTTTTATGGGTTTTATTGTGGTGCTGTCGTGGCAGTTAGAGGATAATTGTAAGCTGGGATCAACGGATGAGGTAGCAGCAGCAGCTCATCAAATATTCAGCAGTATCAACGGTTAGCTGATGGGTCTATATATGATAGGACTTAGGAGTTCTGCTAGGCAAGAGAGCCATCAAATTTACAGCTGAATTTATAGGATTACTAATATTACTGTACTCTGCCCTTTCTATGGAAAACAAGAAAATGTAATTTTGGCTTTATGGGGATGGTAGACGAGGAGCAGACTATGCAGAAGGGCAACACCATTGCCTCCATTCTGAGCTCTTACTTTTTAGTGAGAGGGTTGCTAGCAGTGCACAGGGGCAGATGATGCTTTGCTTACTGCTTAACTTGCTAAAAGAGATTGCCTTGCTTATTTATTAGCCTTACTGAGTATGACGGTGCTTTTAAAAAACATTTTTTTGATTGAAAATAAATCTTAATAATATTTTTAATCTTTTTTATTTTTTATACTAGAACATCAGGTCATTAAAAAAGAAAACGAAACGAAATGCCAAATTGGACTGAGACTTTAAAATATGGGTGTGTTTTTGGAGATTGGGTTTTGGGTTCTTTTTAATTTTTATTTTTATTCTTAGTGTGGGGATTGAGTTAAAAAAAAAACCCTGCTTGGTTGCAGGGTACAGTCGGTGGTCCAAGCTGGGAGTTGGGGCAAATACCGTAGAATAATAATAATCTAATATCTCTGTCATTATGACAATTGCAAATGATGTTTCTCTTTTCATATTGACTTTGGGATGTCCGTATGCATGGACTTGGATGCTTCATCATTATACAACATCCTATGCACCTGCTCCTTTTCGTCCTCTCCTTTTCGGCTTGGCTGGCTTTAGGTTTTGTGTCCATATTGGATTTTAATTCGTGGATATTCAAGTTTAACTCGCTAATAACCTATAGTTCTATGTTGGAAAATTGCATTAACATGATGTACAGATTATATTGACTAAATTTAAACATTGATTCTCAAATTCATGATCTGGAATATTGCTTAAGAGCCAAAAAAAAAACAAAATTGAAACAATAAAGTTGGGACCTGAAGGTTAACAGATTATATTGACTAAATTTAAACATTGATTCCCGTTTATGTAGCTAGCCTTGTATTCCATATTTGGAAATGAAACTTGGAACGGCAAGAAAAATGTTGGGACCTGAAGGTTAACACAGTATTTGCAATGAGAACACGTGAATCGATCAACCCAGTACACTCTAAAATTGATGTTGCAAGAAAGGAGGTTGAACTGGTTAGAACATGACGTGTCTTTGCTTCATGAATTTTTGAGTTAAGATCTGAAGGCGTTTTCATAGCTTTTTCTTATAAACAAAAAAAAAACAATAAAGCGTCAACAGACAAGCGAAGAAGCAGAAGACAAATTTGCATAAACCCGGGTTTTGAAGAATTGTCAAATAAAAGATAACATCAAGACCAGGGAACCACAGAGCAAAACAAACAACAAAGGATGCAGCTGAGCTCCACGCAACCATATTCTGAACAAAACTCAAGCAGTACTTCTGAGCAACTAACAATAACAGCATCAATGGCATAAATCAATACAATAAAGAGAAAGACTGCGATCCATACTGGCAGGGTTTCATGGAGTAAAATAACTAGCAGACCAACCAAGAACAACCCAAGCTATACAGAGAAAGCATAACCCCTAGATCCAGCCACTGTAAAACACTTTCAGGGATATCAACACCAACTGCATCATTAAGATAAGAATCCACCAGAGATATGAGATAAAGACACAAAACCCAAGTAATCATAATTTATAGAGACACCTTGTTAGGCATGACCATATATTGCGATTAGCTTCATGCAAGATATGAGATAAAGACACAAAACCCATATTGTAAGAAGAAAAATGAGTAATTAACTAGGATGAAGAGTTCATGATAATGCCCATGGCCTCATAGATGGTTTATGCATCCGGTTATAATCACATTAGAAGAGTCAGATTCTACAATAATTTTCACTTCAGACAGATCCTTCTCTGGAAAGGGATAATTCTAGAGCTTTAACCATAACTAATAGGTTTTTGATCCCTGCAGGGATAGTGAAAAGTCCCAGCACCATTACTTTATGATAACGTAGAACCCCACCTATACCAACAAAACCAGGCTTGCCAAAGTAAGATTCATCCATATTCCATTGTAACATAAAGGGCTAAGGGCAGACCATACCAACAGTATTTTGTTTAGATGAAACATGGACCTCTCTTACTTCTTTTTTTTTTTTTATAGTAACGGCAGCTACGCGAGAGGTTATCTTATTCCTATTAGCTTAAGCTTAACCTCGTGGATTCATTCGTCTTCAAATAAATTAGAAAAAAATGTTGTAAGTAGCTAACTTCATACTTGAACCACACCATTTTAAGACAGTGTAGTCTATACTGCGAAGCAGATATTAGTGACGTGGTTGAAGGATTGATCGCAAAGGGCAAAGAGTTTTGAAGGATGGAAAAGGGGTAAAGTCAAAGTGTGAGGAAAGGAGAAACCCCATGTTCCAAGTTTCTGCAGATTGTCATAGGGGTCAGACAGAGAGATGCACACTGTACAGCAGCTATAATAGCACATATCCCCATGTCCGAAAGCATCCCCGACGTCTGGTCAGAGACATATCTCCATTTTCCAGCCCAGTCCTAGTCAGTTTGGTCTTTCGAGTCTCTTCTTTTAACAGCTTTTTTGCTCCTTTTTTTTTCCCGTCCTCTTTCTCCAAGGTCAGTCTCAGTCTCGAATCATATATTTTAACGAACTTTTTTCTTCTTAAAAAAAAGAAGGAAAACCACTGCATTTTACCACCTTATAATATCCATAATATTACCGTTTGTTACCAACTTTACTTGAAGTGGTTTAATAAGATAAAGGAAAAAAATATTTTGAATAATTGTATCTGATTGGACTGTTTAATGCTGAATTTGTGTGTATAATTACACAAACTGAATTAGGTTCATACAAAATATATATGGATGTGTCAATACATAATTAAGTCATCAAAATTGCATAACTACACTAAACGTGTTTTTGATGCGGTGGAAGCTAAAAACAATAATAAACAAATAATAAAAAAAGAAGCAGACATGAATCCTAAATTTACAGGTTTGTTTTCTCTAAAAACAAATAGTAATAACATTAGTCTTTCTTGTGAGATTTACAAAGTCTTAAATAGATAAAAAAAAAAAAACTCTATTTCAACTAGAAAAATAAAAATTTAAAAATTACCATAAAACAATCGTATAATTTGAAATAAGACATGAAATCTAAAAATAATCAGAAAAATTATAAAACTGTCAAAATTAGAATCTCAGGGCAAAACTTTTGATATCTAAAGATTCAACGGTTCGAATAGATACTTTTAGGAAAATGATCTCTAGAAATTCCTATAAAAATCTAAGTACGATTTAACGATTAAATTAAAAGTTATGATTCTTTTGAGCTATTATTCTAATCTAGCGCGACTAGACCTCCTTTTATGACTAGACATGTCACATTAATCCATAAACATATTTGTTAAGCTATTCACGTAATCTATCCGAGACAGATACTCATCTAATTATGACAAACTTACACTTGATTGTTCAGAATCATATGTTATCATAAGTCCGACTACCTAAATACATTTTTTATTCATGATATTAATGTTTATATAAGTATTTTTCCAAATCCTCGCTCATTTTTGAAACAGCTGAAGGTTATCTCTGTAGTTCTTAGAGTGTATAGGCCATTTGAATGGTTGAGGTTTTTTAATGATGGATTACTAGACATGATTATTAAATGGTATATTGCTCATCCCGATTTATATTTTATTAAAGTTAAGCCAGTCACTAACCTTGGGCAACTTCCACCTTGATAACAATGGATCCAAAAGGAACATTGGTCTCAGATATTGGAATAGGAGACTGTTTTATTTGGAAAGCCGAGCCAGCATATTCAAAAATTAATCTCGTTTTCATGTTATCATTGGCATTATATCATATTAATCTCGAATTTCCATATTATCATTATCTTATTGTTGCTTCTTCGAGTGCATTAGCATATATTATTGAAAAGGTTTCTGCAGGTTGCCGTGAGAGAAGTTGAAAGTCTCAAAATGGTAGATTACCAAAGATATCGCCGTCAGGTTTGAAAACAACAATGACGAAAAATTCAAGGGGAAAGGACAAAAATAAAATAAATAAACAAAAAGAAAGGGAGTCATTACAAGTCATATATTTTTTTCCTTGAAAATCAGCTTTTTCCATTGTTTTTTCTTCTGTTTCTTCCACAGCATCTTCCCCGACTTTCCTATGCCTAGTAACTTGGTAATTAATGTCTTGTGTTTCTTGTGGCTGGTGCATGCAATATTCGATTTATGTTCCTCTTCCATTTGCTAGTATGAATACCTTATGTACTAGTGGAAACTTTGCTACTGATGGAAAAAAGATGCAGGAAATGAAGAAAATAATGTAATCATGTCCTAAAAATCTTGCATCATTAATCTAAGTATAATCACTAATTTAATCAATAAAGAATCATGGGTGACGAATTTATTGTGAATATTATTTGTACATTCGAACATGATTTTAATTATTATTTGTACCTTTTATTAATTAATATAATTAATATGAATATACATTGGGTTGATTTATCATGGATGGCTCTTTCTTTTTTTTTCTTTCTTTTTGCTAAAAAGCTATTCAATTGTAGAAACAACAATTGTTGAATTGTTATCGTGGAATTTTTTTTTGGTGTGTGTTATTAAAAAATAATATAAATTATAAATTGAAATATTATCTAATAGTTTAAGTTTTTAAATTGAAATGTTTTTTAATATATATTTACTAATTTTTTATTTATGTTTTTCATTAATAAAAATTTGATTTCATTAATGACACACTGCGACAGTAGCCATAATTAAACCAACTAAAAAGGTATTATTATTTTTTTAATATAAGGGTCGTTGTATTTTTATTATTATTATTATTATTAACATGGGTGTTCGGGTCAGCTTGCGTACACCTCGATTAATTCCATGGGTCCTAAAATTAACAACCACTTAATTTTTCAGTCATCGTTATATTAACAAGGACAAACTTCAAACCAACCCTTGTCTTAAATTTTTAGCACTCAGGCACCTCCTAGATGGTTGTCGTATTCCTTTTTTTTTATTATTATTAGCGTGGGGTGTCCGGGCCAGCTTACGCGCACCACGACTATTCTCCACGATCCACTGGACATCCTGCAAGCCCAATGAGCAGGTAAGGCACCGCGGGGGTGACAGGTGTGTACATAAAGGATCGAATCCGGAACAAGAACGGAACAAATCACACGATTAACCACAACAACTAGGCCCTCAAGTGCCGTGTTCCTTTTCTTAACCAATTTTGTTGTTGTTTTATGAAAGAGTTTTGTTCCTTTCCTTGCTAATTATGGGCTATGGCATCATGGGTGTAGGTTAATAATCCATTCAACCTAGGAAAGGAACAATAAAAAAGCAAGAAAACCTAACCCTTCAAATCAATCTTCAAATTCCAAAGAAATGGATGGAAATTCACGTACAAATTGTACAAAAGTGCATCTTATTGCTACCAATACCTGTCTCTTACACTACAAATTCCAAAGACAACCTGTCTCCCATCTGCCTAGTGTATTTTGGCCTCTCTATTAGCACCATTTCCAAATGTTAAACTACACAGCTCATCCTAATTATGACCCAAACAAATAGTCTTCTTTCTCGGTTGAGTATGAACATGGGAAACCCTATAAAGGCTGACGTCTATTATTTTTCTGGTGATTCTCTAGTACATCGCCAGAGATTCCCCATCTTAGCTAGACCATCCCATATCCTAGCTAACATAGTGAGGCCCCCCCATGTATAGACTCCATGTAATTTTGTTAATCCTGGAATTAATTTTGTTTCTTGTAATCAATAATTTTATGCGTGAATTGGGTTTTGATATTAGAAAATTTATGTTTTAAATTACGTAAATTATAACTTTTTTGGGCAGAATATTAATGGTAAAAGAAATTATCTCAAGATGAGTCTACATAATATCTATGACTTGAGTGTCCTAATTGACATGTATAATTCTTAAGTCACAAATAAAAAATATAATTATTGAGTTATAAATTGTATTTATAACTTTCATGTCACATGTATTATTGCAACTTGATTAAATATATTAAATTCCTGAATAATTTTTCACATGTGCTACTTCACTTAATTTTTTTAAAAAAAAATTATGCTAAATTCCCAAAATACTCCTCCATGTAATAACAAATATATAAAAGAAAGGTATCGAAACCCAAATTGATACTTGAAAGTACTCTTCTTGGGCTCTATTTTGCATTGCAATTTAATTGTAATTTTAGAAAAACAAATAGCTTTTAATTATATTTTTAGATCATTAAAATGTAATGATTTCAAAATTTAATTTTTTAAAAATATGATTTAAAAATAAAAAAATATTTTAAAAAATAATATACATCACACTCACTCCCTTGAGCCCCCTTTATCCACCGTGCGGAGAATTAAAATCATTTTTCTGATTATTTTGACCAACGACTCAAAAAGAAATCATATACATCATCACCTGCAGCTGAAGTGCATGATTTTCTGTTTTTTGGTTGGTTACTCCAAGCGCAGGCAGTCTTCTCTTGGATTCTTTCCTTGTCTCTAAAATCCAAGTCAATTAAAAAAAGTCAAAGCGTCAAAGGTTTGATTTTTGGTGTTTGTATGGTCAACCACGCTTTCACCATGCCTAGCGCGCGTGTGACATGTCTGGCGCACTTTTTGTTGATGCTGGTGCATGCTTTTGCACGGGTTGCGGTGCTTTTCATTATTTTTTAGATAATTTTTATATACTTATATCAAAAATTAATTTTAAAAAATAAAAAATATATTATTTTAATATATTTACAAATAAAAAACACTTAAAAAAAAAACTCTTACACAATTACAAACACCATCTTTATATATAAAATCTTGGAAAGGCTTTTGGCTTATGTTAGCTTTCGGCGTGTGATAGTCCAAAGCTATGGCTTTCCCATTTAAATAATAATAATAATAATAATAATAATGGTTGTCTCAAAAGACCAATTTAGAAAGTTGCTTTTGAACTCCAATCAGTCAACAATTATAATGGTTACCTCAAAAGTTACGAAATAATACAACTATAAGACCCTTAAACAGTAATCGAAGGGATTTATTAACTACAAAACGCAAGTTAATTCGCGTTCTGAATGGGTAAAAATAGATGGTGTGGTTCGTGAAACGTGGATATTAATAAAGATTAACAGAGGTTTGTTGAAAACTACAACTAAGTATACTCAATTACAATTCCTAAATATGTAGCATATAACTATTATATTAATACCCGCTAGCTCTTGAAAAATAAATAAAAGAAAATATTGTTTTTCTTCTAACTCTAAAAAAAAATCGTTTCTTCAAATCTATTTTTGGGTTTGGGGAAACAAAACTTGTCCAGAGTAATTATTCATGGGTTTAAAAAATTGTTTCCCCCAACTATTTTTGGGTTCGAGGGAAACGAAATATATGAATTTGGGCGAAAACAACTTTTTTTAGAGGTAGTTAATAATGGGTTTGTGAGGAACCAATTTTTTTTAGATAATTATTTCTGGGTTTAATTATCTAAAAATCTATACTTGGCCAGTTAATAAAAGTTTAAAATCTATAGATAGGTAAGTTTTTTCTGAGATTGTTTTATTTAAGTATTCTTTCAATTTAGAATTTAGGGATAAGTCATGGCAGATGAAGTTTAGCTTTTCGTGGCTCTTAAAACTGAACGATAACCTTAAGAGATGTCTCCAGAAGGAAAAAACTAGTATACCGTAAATTTTTAATTTCACTTCGGCTGTTTATTTATTGAAAAATAGTTTTTTTAAAAAAAAAAATTCTGAAAAAATAAATTATTTTTTGATGTTTGGTAGTGTAATGAAAAATAAGTTGAAAAATATTTTCCAGTGTTTGGTTATGTCATGGAAAATAAGCTGGAAAATAATTTATTAATATTTTATTTTTTTCAAGTTTATTAAAATAATGAGAAACAAATTTTACAAATTAAAAGGTTGAAGGAGAATGAAATTGAAAAAAATAATAATTTTATAAATTATCTCAAATAAAATAAATAATAATCAAAATAATAAAGATCAAATCTAAAAAATAAAAAATTGAAAGATGAAGAAATTAAAATAATAATAATTAACATTTCATAAATTATTTCAAATAAAATAAGTAACAATCAAAAGAATGAGGACCAAATTTGATATATAAAAAATTTCAATAAAAAAATGATAAAGGAAAAGCAAATAACAATTATAAAAATAAGGACCAAAATTAATATAAAAATTAAATTCTAAGGGATGAAATTGAAAAACAAATACTCAAAACAAAATATATATAGCAATCAAAAGTTTGAGGATCAAATTTGATATAATCAGCAAATAATATGACATTTCTAAATTTTTCACAACTTCCGGAAAGTGTTTTCCATCCAAAATAAAAGGAAAACACTTTCCTGGAAACTAAGCCAAATTTTTCTTTAACTGGAAAGTGTTTTTCGTTAACCGTAAAGTATTTGTTATTAACCAACTTTTCTAATAGCAAATAAACACAGAAAAATTTTAAAAATAATTTTTCAAAAACCAGTTTTCAAGAAACAAACACAGTATGGTCCTACTAAACACGTCACAAAAAGATCGATTAATCAAGATTTAGCTTTACTCATTGTTTAAAAATGATTTTATATTAATTTAATTAGATTGCAAGCATGGAACAGGCTAGCAAGTCTCATTCAAAAACAACTTTATACAGTCTCTTGTCGTTGTAATTGAGCACTTGGATCGGTCGTCTTTAACAGTTCATAATTTTTTTAATTAATATGAATACTCAAGTTAATTTATATATATCTTAATTAATCTCATAAGTATAAAAATAAAAAACTATGAAATTAACAAGTACAAAACCAAGCAACCGTGAACAAAGACCTTTCTCTTATGACCAGCCATCTTCTTTTCAGTTAGAATTCAACTTGAAATGATGTCCCATGTCCTTCAACACCATACCCTTTTCCTTTGCCTAGCTATTGGATTTTACCTTTTTACCGTTGTTCGCATTTTATTTATATATATATATATATATATATAAGAAAGTACTGATGCGATAGCATAATTTGTTCAAGTCATGGTTAAAATCTTTATATGATAAAGTTGATTGGAAAATACCTATATTGTTGAGAACAAAAAACAAAGAAAAAAAAATCACGAGCACACTGGCATGTTAATTATCAGTCAATCCCAAATAACGACCACCAGTTTTTTTTTGTTTTCCCCTCCAAGAGGAGACTCGTGGATTGTGGTAATGGCGACTTGGTGAACCTTTAACGATAATATGTTTTTTTAATTTATTTTTAATATTAATACATCAAAATAATTTAAAAATATCAAAAAAATAATTTAAAATAAAAAAATATTTTTTAAAATTTTTTTCAAATACATTTTTGAAACACAAAAACAAACGAATTCTTGAAAGTTGATTTTATTCAAAACATAATTTGTATTGCTTTTAAAAATAACCATATTGATTGTTGCTGCCACACTATATTTTTAAAAAATTAAAAAAAAAATTTAATTAGTTTTTTAATGTTTTTTTATCATTTTAATGTATATATTAAAAAAATTATTACTATAATACCCAACACTGATCTACTATAACATGACAAATCAACCCGTAATCTATTAAAACCTGAATTAATTTTTTTAATATGATTTTAATTTTTTTATAAAATCAAAAGTCAAAACTATGATTGACTGATTGATGCTTACTAAGGTATTACTTACCATGCTTTTCCAGCTATATCTTGTGCTCGTGCTCACAGGCCCATTAACTTGGTTTGTCGGCTAAAAGTTGGGTGTTAAATATAAATCATTTTTTTTAATTTTTTATTAACATTAAGAGTATTCTGGTTGAATTCCTGCATATGAAGATCAAAATTTCTTACCAATGAGTTCTTATGGATTTTGATTTTGATTTTGTTTTATAATAAATGGCTCTATTAAATTTGTTTTCCAACATCAGAGGCTCAATCTTTGGTTTTGGTGGTCGAATTTACTGCATATTTTAGGCTGATCTAAGAATTCACAACGTAGCGCCAATTACATAACCATTATTATAAAAAACAATTCATAACTGATAATTAAACAATGAATATTTAATTATTTGATAGTGTGGTTGCAAGCTGGAAAAACAAAGGGGGACAGGTGTCGAGATGAGTCATCTACGGATTCAGGCTCAAAGAGGCCAGATCAAGCCTCTCTCTGCAAAAGCCACCCTAGAGGGAGTGAATGATGACATCTGTGGATTTTTTTTCCCACCAGAAATTAAAAATGTTTTGGCCAACAAAATGGTACGGATTGCCGAGCTATATTAGGGATGATTATTTTTTATTTGATTTGATTTTTATAAAAAAATAACTAAATTGAATTAAAAAAATAAAACCAAACTAAAATTGGTTCAAATCAACCAGTTTTGGTTCGGTTTTTAGGATAAAAACCGGTTCAAACTAGTTTGACTCGGTTTTTTAATTTTGGCTTAGTTTTTTTGGTTTGACTCGGTTTTTTTCGGTTTTGGTTCGGTTTGGTTTTTTCGGTTTCAGACTTATAAAACCGAACCAAATCGGTTGGGTTTTTTTAAATTTTAATCGGTTTAATCGAGTTTTTTTCACGGTTTGATTTTTTTGGTTATTTTTTTTTTCAGTTTTCTCGATTTAATTAAATTTTCAGTTTTTTTCCTTACCCTGGCCCAGATCTTGCATTTCTTGATCTATAATTAATTGGTTTTCACCATCCAAGAATTATTATGATTCAAATCTATATAAACACGTGTAATAAGCTAGCAGTTAGAATATCTAATCGTTTTTATTATTATTATTATTATTATTATTATTGGGAAGTATGGTGATAATCTAATATAATAAAATGGTTTACATTTGTAATACAAATGAACAATTTGAACAACAGTTATCTTATAGTTAAGTACATATTTGATCATGTAGACCTTTCAGCTTATAGATATCACAGACGAGGATATTCTCCAAATTCATAAAGAAAAGGAGCCCCGTTATGCACTAGGTAATAATACATAGCGATGCCATGAGACTGTTTTTAAAAACTAATTTTATTTATTTAGTTAAATTAAATCTTCAAAGAAATTCCAATAATTCAAATTCTAAAGGAAAACATATATTTTATTTGTCAAGAAAATCCTTTCCTTATTTATGTATTTCTTTTTTGTTTTGACCCAATATATCTTTTTTTATCAAAAACATGGTTTTTTTTCTAATAAAAACTCAAGGTAATTAAAATAAATATTTATAAGAATTTTAATAATTTAAATCAAGGAAAAATAAGTGTATTTCTTGAGCTAGAAAAACCCATTTCCATTATTCATTTATATCTTCTTTAATTTTGATAAAAAAAAAAACTTGTTTTTTTTTATTACAAGCATTGTTTTTTAAAATAAACTAATTATGATTTGAAAAGCAAGTTTCAACCAAAAAAATAAAAAATAATGTCTTGATAGTTTTTGTGTGACTATATAAGAAATAAAAAAAACTAATTCAAAGAAAATCTATAAAAAAAATTCACAACAAAAATATAACAATATACAATTTATTCTTAATGAATATCCATGAGCGGTTTTTTTTATAAAAATTGCATATTAGCCCATATATAATAATTTCTAATATTAACATATAAACCTCAAATCTTAAAAATAATAGCATAAATGTATGATTTTTTAAATATTATTGTACTTATTTAAAAAATATATATTTTAAGATATAAAAGATGATTAAAAAAAAAAAGGAAGAAAAAGATGAAGGGCCGAGTGGATGATGCCCAAGCACACCTGCACTTGCAATGCTAGGCCCACATACTTGGCCTTTGAAAACCAAACTTAGGCGCACTGACAATTTCTCCGCTCTCTTAATTACTAAAGACTAAATATAAAAAAAAAATAAAGTTTTATGTCTAAAATAAAAATCTTTAAAACTGCAAAGATCAAAGTGTAGTGTGACGCATCTTTTAAATAATGCAAATGAAAAAACAGTTCTCTATGTTTTTTTTTTTTGTTAATGATGATTTTTTTTTTAACTATAGCCTATAATTCTATTTCATAATAATGATATTTAATCTAATTTAAGAATAATCCATATTAAAACACATTTATGAGAGCATCCACATCGAAAAGATATCTCGGGTAAAACTATAACAATACAACTTTTGAGATACAAAAAAAAATAAGCATAATGATCGAAGCAGATAATATGAAAAACTTGAGGGATTAAAATGAAGAAAAAACTCCTTAAGTAAAGGGATGAATAGTAAACATGAACTGCTCTGTTTTTTTTAAAAAAATTTATTTCTTTATCCCAAAATAATGAAATTTTAAAGAAAACAGGTTCCAAATATAATGATTTTAGTTTACTTGATTATTATATAATAATGAACGGCAATCATCATGCATTTACTAACGTTATGGATGGAGAATTGCATGCTCCAATATCACTTATTTATTATAGAAAGCAATAATTGGTTATCTGACAAGTAATTTTTGGGTGAAAAGTTTGGGGGTGTTTGTGAGTACTGTGGTTATTATTTTTAAAGTATTTTTTTATTGAAAAATATATTAAATAATATTTTTTTGTTTTTTTAAATTATTTTTAACATCAACACATTGAAACGATTTAAAAAAATAAAAAAATATTTTTTAAAAAACTTAAATTCATTTGTTTTTTCATTTCAAAAATATTTTTTTAAAAAAATAAATATTTTTTGTTTTAAATTTTTTTTTGTAATATATCAAAAATAATTTAAAAAAATAAAAAAAATTATTTTAATATATTCTCAAATAAAAACTATTTGAAAAACTACCTTACAAAACTCTCCACCAACCTTATAAATTAGAAATTAGGCATAGATATTAAAGTAGACATAGATATTTTTGGCCCTCTTTACGGGAAGGAAAAAGAAGAAGAGAAGATAACAGAATAAAGTTGTAAGCACAGCAGGGCTCCAACCTGGAGGAAGAAATCCAATCAAACACCATAGATTGGCTATCCAAACAGCCATGTCAGCATCCTATCTAGATGAAAAGAATGTGTGGTGCTCTAGCTTCAAACTTGGAAGAAGATCCATCTCCACATTTCAATCAAGAAAATTATCTAACACCTCAACTAAACCCACAAAATAAATAAATAAATAAAAATTAACAAATAAATTAACTTGACCATATTGGAACCATTTCCGCGTTTGCTCTCCCTAGTAGAATTCTCGCGGGACAAACAGTACAGGGACCTCAAGGGATTCGCTACTGCAGTCATGGCTTCAACTTCCTCCACACCCCTATCAATCTCCTCATCATCAAGCCTCATTGATGCCAAGGCTTCTCGCCAATCAGCAGCTGCATCACCACAGTGTGTGAGCCTCCCTACACTCCCCCCTCCTCCTGTCCAGCCCCAAAACCGCCCCTGGAAAGCCACTGCTTACTGTGAGTCTCAAATGACATATACACATACATGTAGACACATAGTATTACATACCAGACATACACTGTGCTATTTTATTCACAGTGATTCTTGTTTTTAATCTCAGGTCGAAAGATAGCTCGCAATGTTATGACCATGGCCACAGGAGAGGCTCCAGCAGAAGTTGCTTCAACTGAGCTTCCAGAGATTGTCAAGACAGTTCAAGAGGCTGTAAGAATTCTTCCTTTGATGAAATGTGCTTTAATGGGATTGGTGGGAATTCTTAATGAATTTGTTATTGGTGGACAGTGGGATAAAGTTGAAGACAAGTATGCAGTGAGTTCACTTGTGGTAGCTGGTGGAGTTGCCCTCTGGGGTTCGACTGGGTTGATCTCGGTGAGCTGCTTCTCTAAGTGGACCTCTTTTATTTTTTATCTTTTAATGTTATTTCTTTTAGTCCTCTTGTCTTTGGCACTAATTTTACTCCTGTTAAATAAAATTTAAGAGATAGAAGTGTTTCTGTGCCAGGCAATCGACAGGCTTCCTTTGATTCCTGGGGTTCTTGAGCTTGTTGGAATTGGGTACAGTGGAGTAAGTACTATTCACTCAATATTGCTGTTTTGTTTTATATAAAAACATCAAATATATTCAGTAGATTTTAGTTTACTTGTTAAATCTGAATGCTTTGGTATCATCAACATCGGATTATTAAAGTAAAACTCTACAATGCTCGTGTTTTTTTACTGTGCAAGGATCTATTATTCATCCTTTTACACAGTATTGTACATATGCTATGCAATTTTTTTTTAAATTTGATTCTTAATTTTTTTCCGGTGGTTTAATTTTAATTAAAAATTAATTGATTTTGATTTTTTTATAAAAATATAAGAGTGAAAAAAAAAACTAGAATGAAGAAAATGCTAAATTTGGGTGACGTACTATAAGTTTTGTAAAAGATACGTTTTGGTCCTTAAACTTTAAAAATCACATAAATTATACCTTCCATTATTTTAACATGGAATCTAATGAGAGGATTATTGTTTGCGCGTATTTTTAGTTTTTTTTTTATTAATGTTTAAAATTGATGTATTCTAATTAAGGATACGAATTATCAAGAGTCTAATAAGAATTTTCAACGACAGAAATGTAGGAAAATCAGATGATATGTCATTAGTTTTATTTTTTAAAATTATGTTTAAATTAGTACCTCTCCTTTATTTCATTTTGTTTGGAGAGTATTTTTTAAATGAAAATTAATTTTTTAGTTATGCATTTAAATTTGAAGAGCTTTGCTGATTTTGTATATTTTTTTAATTTTTTATATGGATGAACTTTATTTTTGAAAATAAAAAAATATTTTCAGATAATATTTCTAATATGTACAGCCTTGCATGAAGTTATTTTTTCTTTTATTTTATTTGATTAATTTTATTTGTTTTTATTTATATCATCGTTTGCTTGAATAAAAAAATTATTTTAATAAATAAATATATCAAATACAACCGAGTAAATGTCTTGTTTTTTAAGATTAAATATTTTGATCTATACTTGTATCTTGATTTTTAAGTTTTATTTTTATGTGTTATTAATAATTTTTAATTTATTTATTCGCACATATAATTTTTAATTTATTTAATTATATATATGCATAAATTTTTTATTTAATCTTAAATTTTTTAAACTATAAAAATACATAAAAATATCTGACTCGCACTAGTCATAACCGGTGAAATACTGTACGATATAGAGGAGCTTGTTGGAATTTCAACACATTATCTTAATAATCGAGAAATTTATTTTATTTTATTTTTGTCCGTCACATATGAAAATTTAAAACTTGTTTTTTATATCGGACAACACAAGAATGTTTTTTTTTGGGGGGTTCTAATGAGCTATCATGCCGTTCTTGTTTTTCCTTGCAGTGGTTTGCATACAAGAACCTGGTTTTCAAACCTGACAGGTAACTTACATACTTGCTACACATCCTCGTAGAGATTGGTGCAAAAACGCATCATGTTTGGCCCACTAATATCATGTTTATACACATGGGGCAAATTGCAGGGAAGCTTTAATCGCGAAAATAAAAGACACATACAAGGAAGTAATCGGCAGCAGCTAAAGAAAGCCAATTGAAAGACTGCTGCAATGAGGTGAACTTTCTGTTTTCACAAAAATAAAAAAACAAAAAAAACCATGCAGCATTGTGCATGAACATGTTGCCTTGCTTCATTTTCTTTTCTAAGTTTCTAACCAGAGTAAATCCGTGTAATGTACCTTTATCTTAAAGATACATGTAATTAAATATTTTGCTTCCTCGCCCTTAGAACTATATATGCCCGTAATCACCTTCTTCATGGAAGGTCTAGAGCAGCTAAATTTAGAAGAGTACCTTGCACCACCTATGTTTTGGCGACTAGCAAGTTCAGGAAATCATGGTTTTCATAAATCCGAGGCCCGAATTAGATAAGCAATGACATAAGCTAGTTACCCTAGAAATTCAGTGCATCAAAGATCCCCGTAGTAATGTCAAGTGTTGAAAACCAGAGAAGATACATTTGGAATCTGTGATGCTATTAAAACAAGCTAGAACGGTTCTGTCAAACAGCATCTTCCAATTATGCTAGTTTGTAGTTTCACAACATCCATGCACCACCAAGTCTTTTCGTACCATGTTCAAACAAATTCACCCAGTTTATCATGACACTACTATTAAACACCATTTTCCAGCTCTGCTAGGAAACCTTACATCAAACAACTTCGTTTCTCATCTAGGACGAGTAACTAACAAGGGCTCATATGAGCTTACTACTTTTAAACTGGGATAACTGCAATCCTAAAAAGGCAAGGATATCATCTACTTCAAGAACTCCATAACCGAATAGTGATAAACATATGATACATGACTGATACCTTTAAATCCAGCACTGATTGCCAAATTGAAAAGGTGACCTTGCATCCGTTCATTTCCTCCTGGGGTTTGAGTCAGTGAAACCATATCAAGTTGAGATTTGTCTTTGGAAACAGCAGTAATCTCTGCAAAAGTTGGAAGAATTTGCTCCACGACGATTATCTTTCCATCAACTGGAACAGACATGTAGCAGTTCTTTAACAATTTCAAGCAGTGTTCATCATCCCAGTCACGGAGTATCCACTGCAAGATATCCATAATCTCCTTAGATTTCATCAAAAGCATTATCGATTGAGAACAATCCAAACCAGAGAGCATGTATCAAGATGACAACTTAAAAAACAATATAGTCGGAAACATAATGATTATGTATCGCCTATTACTGACAATAATAACAGAGCAACCTCAGTTGAATGGAAAGTTAAGAAGAATAGTCATTATCCATGACATATATCAGTGTTTCTAGTATTTTGCTAGGCTACAGTAAAACATAACTACCTTGATTGAACGGGGCCTTGTCAATTAAGGAAAACAGTCAGCAAAATTTTAACTCACCTTCAGTATAATAGCATCTCCCTTTGGAACACTTTTGAACATATCTCCCTCCACATGCTTTACACCTGCACCATAGATGTTCTCTTTCAGTTGCTACTTTGTTAACATTTCACGATAGGGCCACCTTGGTTCCTTCTATTCAATTTCAGATCAAGAATTTATAGATAGTATATGAGTTGAGTTGATAGGACCTCTATTGTCTGTCATAGCTAATAACAATTCTAACTCAGTAGAATTGATTCAGCTGCGGATAAAGGCATTGAATGGATAAATAGCACTAGCTTCTTGGCATGCAATAGTGCATTACATTTTAAAGGATCACGAATCACAAAACCTCAACTTAAACAACTTAAATAAAGACAATGGGTGCAGAGTATTTCGAACCAATATATCATCAATTTCTATCACAAATGACTGATAGTGATATAGCTATTTGGCAAACTTAGACATAAGGATTAAACAACAAGAATAGAGATGAGACTAACAGCTCAATTATGTTATGACAACATGCTTTTGTATAAACCATGGTATGCAGGGCACCTTGGGCCAATCATTAATCATATGAGTTTTATATCCCCGTAAAATAATTCATCTCCTTACATATGTATGCCCGAATAAAGGAGACGATAAATTTGCAATATCACAAGGAAAAAGAAAGGTTTGTATGGGAAGAGATATCATACCAGGAAATGGAGGGGCGTGCTGGATAACATGAGGTAAGTCAAAGTTAATAGCATTGATAAAAGGGTATTTGAAAGTGATCAAGCTAAGGGCTACTCCGATTCCACCACCAACATCAACCACCTGCTTGAGGTTCTCAAAACCACTGTAGGACTCCAGTATCTTCTTAAAGACTAGAGTGGTGTGGTTGAACATTGCTGTGTTGTAAACTTGACTAAACCTGGCATCTCTAGCAGAGTACTCAAACAAATGTGTCCCGTGGGCCCTGTTAAATGGAGTTCCTCCCTCAAGAATTGCATCCTTCAGATGTGACCTGTAAGCCGAGAGTTAGCTGCATATTCTAGTTATGGGAAAAACTAGATGGGTCAAGGTCACTGTGCCTACTATAAGTCCTCGCGAAGTAGAAACAGAATCACATAAAACAGAAATATAGAATATAAGGCATATACATGAAGTTCAGAATATTCGAAGACAGAAACAAAATAGTTCTTCCCAGTTGGCTTTAATATCATTTTTGAACACCATGGGCTCACAACAAACGGCTTAAATTAGCTGAAGCTGTTTTCGGAGTCGCTAGGTTTGTAATTCAATACTAAGAAAAAAAAAGTTCCCATTTGATAAATTTAAAAAACACTAGATTAATAAAACAAACAACGAAAGGCAAACCAGGTTTCCAAGTAGACTTTGTCGTGAGCCAGGGTCATCAAAGGGGCCAAAGAAACCCCATTTTCATCACGCACAAAGTATTTACCCACACGACCCAAGCGGTACTTCATTGGGGCCTCGTAAAAAAGTTCAGAACTGCAATAAACAACACCCTCGTTCATCAGCAGCCTGAGGATTCGCTCCAGCATTCCAGGGGCCTCCGGATTCCGGGTAGGAATCCTCTCGGCAATCTCTGCAGCAGTGAGCCCAACATCAGGGTCCGCCATGGATAAAACATCAAGGACACCAAGATCGACGACGGTTTTTAAAGCCAGGGGAAGGACTGAGGCATTCACGAGTAGCATGGCACAAGTAAAGCTCTCTCGTTCTTCTTCTACGGTTTGGTTTTGGTTGTCATTTTGGGTGGTTTCTTCTTCTGTAACAGAGGCGGCCATTGGCATTGATCGACTCACTCCGTGCTTTTGGTTCTCTTGCTTGTTTTTATTTCTGGCCTTGCTTTGCAGAAAGAGTAAAACCAAGCAAAAATATAGACACCGCAGAAGGACAATGATGGTAGCACAGTTTTTCTTTTCTTTTTTATTTTTTTTTTCCAAAACTAACTTTGCAAATTTTACTTTTTTTTTCATACTCAACTGGTTAAAATTTTTAGGTTTTTCAAAATTATTTTTATTAATTTTATTTTTTTAATATTAAACTGATTAAAAATTTTATTTGTAATTTTTTTCTTTTAAAATATTGTAGATTGCAACAGTGTTTTTCCACATGATTTTTCTATTTTATTTTTTTATTTTTTAAAATTATATTTGTCGATTTTATTTTTTTAATATTGAGCTGATTAAGAATTTAGTTTTTATTGTTCACACACACTCAATGTACTGTGGATTATAACAGTAATTCATGGTGCATTCTTTTTTTTCACTTATTCCTTTTTTTCCTTTTTTTTTCACTTTTTTGTTTTTTTTACCTTTTCTTTTGCACTTTTTCTTTCTTTTCCCCTTTTTTTTGTTTCTTTTCTAAAATTATCTTTGTCAATTTTACTTTTTTAATATTGAGCTGCTTAAAAATTTTACTTTGTAATTTTTTTCATTTAAAATAGTGTGATTGCTACAGTGTTTTACCACATGATTTTTCTATTTTATTTTTTTATTTTTTAAAATTTTATTTGTCAATTTTATTTTTTTAATATTAAGCTGATTGAGAATTTAGTTTTTCTTTGTTCAACCACACCCAATGTACTGTGGATTATAACATTAATCCATTCCTTATTTTTCACTTTTTTGTTTTTTTATTTTTGCACTTTTTCTTTTTTTCCCCTTTTTTTCCTTTTTTTGTTTTTTTTCCCAAAATTATTTTTGTCAATTTTATTTTTTTAATATTGAGCTAGTTAAAAATTTTACTTTGTAATTTTTTTCATTTAAAATATTGTGGATTGTTACGGTGTTTTCTCACATGATTTTTCTGTTTTTTTTTATTTGTTAATTTTATTTTTTTAATATTAAGCTGATTGAGAATTTAATTTTTATTGTTCAACCACACCAAATGTACTGTGGATTATAACATTAATCCATGGTGCATTCCTTTTTTTTTACTTTTTTGTTTTTTTATTTTTTTGCACTTTTTTTGCTTTTTTTTACCTTTTCTTTTGCACTTTTTCTTCTTTTTCCTTTTTTTTCACTTTTCTTTTCCACTTTTTCTTCTTCTTTTTTTTCCTTTTTTCTTTTTTTTTACCTTTTCTTTTGCACTTTTTCTTTTTTCCCCTTTTTTCTTCTTTTTTTTTGTTTTTTTTCCCTAAAATTATCTTTGTCAAGTTTACTTTTTTAATATTCAGCTGGTTAAAAATTTTACTTTGTAATTTTTTTCATTTAAAATACTGTGGATTGCTACAGTGTTTTTCCACGTGATTTTTCTATTTTATTTTTTTATTTTTCAAAATTATATTTGTCGATTTTATTTTTATAATATTGAGCTGATTGAGAATTTAGTTTTTACTGTTCAACCACACCAAATATACTGTAGATTACAACAGTAATCCATAGTGCATTCTTCTTCTTTTTTTTCTTTTTTTTTATTTTTCATTTTTTTGCACACTTTTTCATTTTTTCCTCTTTTTTCTTTTCCTTTTTTTGTCACTTTTTTGTTTTGTTTTACTTTTTCTTTTTTGCCCCCCTTTTTTTCTCAAAATTATCTTTTTCAATTTTACTTTTTTCATATTAAACTGGTTAAAAATTTTGCTTTGTAATTTTTTTCTTTGAAATACTGTGGATTGCTACGGTGTTTTTTCACATGGTTTTTCTATTTTATTTTTTTATTTTTTAAAATTATATTTGTCGATTTTATTTTTTAAATATTGAGCTGATCGAGAATTTAGTTTTGTAATTTTTTTCTTTAAAACATTGTCGATTGCAACAGTGTTTCTCCACATGTTTTTTTTTATTTTCTCCAAAATTATCTTTTTTGATTTTATTTTTTAATATTGAGTTGGTTAAGAATTACAGTTACAATATGTAAGAGAAGCACTGTAGTTTTCCTCGCAAATTACTGTAGTTTTTTTTTTCTAAAATTATCTTTGTCAATTTTATTTTTTTAATATTAAGCTGGGTAAGAATCACAATTACAATTAAATACAAGTAAGGTTAAATCATGTGGGGAAAAACACTGTAACTTTCCTCACAAAACACTATGAATTGATATAGTTTTTCCTCACATAGTTTTTTTCCAGTTTCTTTCATGTTTTTTTTGTAATATTTTTTTCAAGAATTATCTTTGTCGATGTTATTTTTTTAATATTGAGTTGGTTATAATTTAACTTTGTAATAAAACTTAATCATGTGGGGAAAGCACTGTAGCTTTTCTCACAAAACACTATAGATTACTACAATCTCTCCGCATAGTTGGGATGATCGTTGTGGTTGTATTTTAAAGTGTTTTTTGTGTTGAAATACATCAAAATGATAATTTTTTTTATTTTTAAAAAATTATTTTTAAGATCAGCACATCAAAACGATCCAAAACATAAAAAAAAATTAATTTTTAACAAAACAAAAATTGAATTTTTAATAAAAAATATACAAAAAAAAAATTAAATGGATAGAGATAAATAATGATAATCTTCGCAACAAGAAATCTATCAAAAAAGCAATATCAAATATGAAGTGTTAAGCATCAATAATTCATATGACGTTGGTATTTTATTCTTCATTTTTTTTTGCATGGGTTCAGAAATTTTACATAAATATATCTTTTAGTTATTTGGGGCAAGTTATTTTCATATATATATATATGACCAGAGAGTTGTTTCTTACGATTGATAATCACTTTGAACCGACAATTTAACCTAAAAAGAATCCTCTTCATTGTGTTTTTCAAAGACATATATCCTAATCGATTTAATATATATCTCCCACGGGTAAATATGAACTGCCCATACGAAATTGAAATCCTCAAAGTCTAGGGTCTTGTTGTTATCTTTTGACTTAGTTTATTCTTATCATATAAGATAGTTCTTCAATTTATTTTTTTAAAAAATTAATTGAAAAGTCATTTGATACAAATCGCATCATATTCTCTTTTTTTTAAAAAAAAAAACAAAATAGAAGGAAATTGTGTAACTAAAGACCCTATCCCTGCGAAAAGAGAAGGGAAAAACTTGTGTAGTTGTGGGACCTCGTTTGTCACGAGTTTTGTCGGTGCAAGGAGAGGTTCAGACATGAGGTAAGCACTTACGCAATTGGCTGAGGCCTTAGGCAAAGACTTCGTCACCCACTTCTTGGAGTAGCAAATTGCATAACGCCATTGTAAACACAGCTCTAATTGCCCCATTTTGTATGAATTATTCAGGAAACTGTAGTAGATCTAATATTTTCTAGGAAAGAGAGGAATACAATTCTCATATATCTAATCATTCTTCAATTTTGTAAAATAATATAATACGAATAGAGTTAATAATATTGTCGTTAATTGTTTTTACATTTAAAATTATATTTGAGTTCGTTTTAAAAATATATTTAATTTAAAAAAATATTAAATTAATATTTTTTTTTTATGTTTTATGATAGTTTTAATATGCTATTGTAAAAAAAAAATCTAAAAAAAACTTATTTTTAAATGAAAATACATTTTTAAAAAAACTATATATTAGAATATCAAACATAAAATAAAAAAAGTTTTTAAATATTAATATTAATATTTTTGAATTTTTATTGGTCACAATTACTGTTGGAGAATAGTTCTTAACAATTCCGTCAAACATGTATTTTCACAATTCTTGTTGGAGAATAGTTCTTGACAATTCCACCAAGCATCTATTTTCAATTCTAATCCATTGATTCTTAACAGAACTATATATATATATATATATATATAAACAATGCTATATTATTTTCTGGTACTTTTATATTAATTTTTAAAAATAATAGCACTTAAAAAAATTATTATTGAAAATAATAGTAATGCATGCTAAATTGAAATGTAAAACTGATCGGTAATGATTATTTAAAAAACTTTTTTAATTTAAAAGTTATCACACAAAAATCATAATTTAAAATGAGATTATATTTTTTTTGTGCACGCGCTCGCACCCAACTCTATGTTAGGTAATGATACATCATGGCCCAACTTGTTTAGTCCTTGTTTTGTAAATTCTTGTAACTTATATTAAAAAAATTTTTCTTTTCAATTATATCTGTAATTGAATCAATTTATATCTAATTTAATAATAGATAGTAAATTCAATTTTGGTTAAAAACAATTATACAGTTTTGACTAATCTAACTTTTAATTTTGATTTTTTTCTTCAAATAAGTTTGTAATTCACCTTTTAATTTGGTGAAGCATTTCAGATTCGTTATTGACTCTTTAAATTTTCTAATCTAAGTTGAATCAAGTTTTTTCTCTATAATGTTTTTTGAATTGAATCCTCATTTATGATCCAAATCATCCAAACTCAATTTTTTATTCGTGATACTCAATTATTGGTTCAATTTTAACCCCACACACATATATATATATATATATATATATAATACTTTTTATGATTATTTCTAAACACAAAAATAACAAAAAACAATTAAAATTAACTAAGATTTTTTGAAAAAACATATATTTTTTTAATTTTTTAAACATGCAAAAACAGTAGTAAAAAATTGAATTATGATAATTGTATTAGAAGTATTGATCCCTTTAGGGGGGGGAATTTAATTTCTAATAGATAATTCGAGAACAAGTTTTTCTCAAGTGGAAAAGATTGACGTAGAACAATTATTTAAGGAAATTATAAATCAGATTAACAAGTCCAAACTTGAAAAAAATCCATAAAAATCTCGGAAGCATTGCATATGAAATATGAAGTTACTATTTTTTATTTTGATTATTTTTTTAATTAATTTAAAATTTTAATTATTTATTTTCTACCTAACTTATGATTTTTAATTTAATTAATATTTCACTATTTAAAAATTCTAATACTAGATAAATTCTTTTAATTAGATAAGTTTTAATTATAAATTTATTTTATAAAAGATTTTAGGACTAATATAAATAGAAATGTTTAGTATATTTTATGGAGATTAAAATTATTATTTAAATTCAATAAAAATATGAAAGAATGTTTTTTTTAAAGTTTTTCTATAGTTAGATCTCTGACTTTAAAGTTTAATAATTCTAGATTTATCTTTACAATAAATTGTGTCATGAAAGTATAAATGATGGCTCGGCCTCGTACTCGGCAGCATGCCTCATTGCCCCGGTATTTTTCAAGCTACCCACAGTTCTGTACTTTTATAGAACCTTTTTGATTATTTACGTCATTTTTTTTTTAATTTTAGGATGTTTGTTTTTTTGTTGTAAAAATATTTTTTAAAAATTAATTTTTTTTATTTTTTATTTTAAATTAATATATTTTTAGTAATTTTAAATTATTTTAATATGCTATATAAAAAATAATTTTTAAAAAATAAAAAAAATATTATTTTAATATAATTTTAACTACAAAAATATTATTTAGTTACATACTTACATTAGAAATATTTGTTTAAATTGGTGGCCTACTAGTCTTCTTAGGCTGTACCTCGGTTATAAATACTCTCTCAGGTGGCCACAGTATAAGGAGGTCCCATTCCAGCTCATTAAAAAGATTTTCCACCCATTTAATTCAATATTTTTCCATTATAAATAACGGGAATGGTGGGAGTCCAATATGCGTCCAGTTTCTATCTAAAAATCAACCAACCTCCTCTAAGAACAAACATGGGATCTTTTATAGAAAGTCACATTGGGCAAGTTGATGAAGCAAAAGATGAAAACTTTGGATATGCCATGCAACTAGCGTTGAGCTCAGTGCTACCCATGACCATGTATTCTGCAATTCAGCTTGGCATTTTTGAGATAATAGCCAAAGCCGGTCCAGATGCCAAACTCTCTGCTTCAGATGTTGCTGCCCAGTTGCCCACAAAGAACCCAGATGCACCCATGATGCTGGACCGTATACTAAGGCTCTTGGCTAGCCACGATGTGCTTGTTTGCTCTGTGGATGGCTCGGAGAGGCTCTACAGTCTGGCTCCTGTGTCCAAGCACTACGTGCGTAACAAAGATGGTGTTTCTTTGGGCCCCTTCATGGCCTTGATTCAAGACAACGTTTTCTTGCAGAGTTGGTTTGTAACTCAATTCATATGGTCGCATTTTTTTATATCCAGTTTTTTTAACTTTTATTTTTTATAATGGTATAACGTAAATATTGTACGTACCTCTACTTTCCTTTTGTTTCTGCGCGCTCTCTTTTGTTTATAAGGGCAGCTAGCTAATTTCAATGTCTAACCATTCACTGTTAGGTCTCAACTAAAAGATGCAGTTCTTGAAGGAGGAGTTGCATTTGACAGGGTCCATGGAGCACACGCGTTTGAGTACCCTGGCTTGGACCCTAGGTTCAACGAGGTTTTCAACACAGCAATGTACAACCAAACTACTGTAGTCCTAGAAAATATGCTTGAGGCATACACTGGTTTTAAGAACCTGAAACAGCTGGTTGAAATTGGCGGTGGCATGGGACACACTTTAAAGGCAATAATCTCTAAGTATCCCCAAATTAAGGGTATCAATTTCGACTTGCCACATGTTATAGAGCATGCGCCATCTTGTCCTGGTATGCCTTGTTCTTCCTCCCTTGCATGTAATTTATGGTGGTTGTTAAATTTTATGCTCTGCTTAAACTAATACTTGGAACAAATTATATTGAAAAATTGGGAGAATTTAGGAGAGCCTGATAAGATGCTCCGTACGTTTGAATTAATCTGCCTGAAACTTCAAACCTCATTTCACCAAAATCAAAAGTTGAGCTGCCACGGTCTAAAACTCGAGAAGCCATAAAAAGAAGTTCGCCGTAAACCCCCGGAAAAACAAGGAAATAAAATTAGATAAGATGTTTGCAAAGCATCAAGGGCATTACAGAACAGGGAAAAAAACAAGACATTGAAAGCCCTACTAAATCTTAATAGAAGTGGCTGGTTTCTGATTCAGGTGTGGAACACGTGGGAGGAGATATGTTTGAAAGTGTTCCAAAAGGAGATGCTATTTTTTTGAAGGTACCAGAATTTGATCGGCATCTAATCTTTTTTTGCTCAATTTTAGACCCCAAAATCACTAACGACGACTAATATGGACATTTTGTAGTGGATACTTCATGATTGGAGTGATGATCACTGCTTGAAGTTGCTGAAGAACTGCTACAAAGCTATTCCAGATAATGGTAAGGTGATTGTTATGGAATCAGTTCTTTCAATCACCGCCAAGACAAGCCCTGCTGCGAGAGCGATCTCTCAACTTGATGTGCTGATGATGACTCAAAACCCAGGAGGGAAAGAACGGACCGAACATGAATTCATGGCCCTGGCCACTGGAGCTGGATTCCGTGGAATCAAATACGAAGCCTTTGTTTGTAATTTTTGGGTGATGGAGTTCTTCAAGTAGATTATTGCTTATAAATTGCATTTGTGGAAATTGAAGGATGTATCCTCACTTTCTAGCTATCAGGCTTGAACCTTTCTGTGCCGCCCTTGTGGATCGAAATATATGAACCAAATAAATAGCTGCTGTTCATCAGCCTTTAGCATTTCCAAGGTTGCAGTTTGACGAGCTACATACTTTACAAATAGATATTGTATTTTTGCTGCAACAATGCATTCCTAACCCTGTATGAAATCAAATAACTCTCCTATTAATTAATTTCTACAACAAGATTAATCACCAAACGAGAAATGCTAGAATTCCATACAAATTAATATGTTGAATAACAAGTGGTGATCCTGTATCCATAACATGAAGTATACAATATGTAGTTAGGTCATGGGATTGCAGTACCAAAATAAACGCAATCCTCTTGAGCGTTATTATTACATGGGTTGCCCTAGAGTTGGTAGAATGATGTAAAATGAAGTAACTGTTCATGTTGGTTATATGCTCGTATTTGAGAATGCTATCCTACCTTGACTACGTACGAGGAACCTGTTCCAACTATTTTGAAAAATTCTAGATTAGCCGTGTGAAGACAAGGGACTTGTTTTTTTAATTTGTTGAACAATTAAAGTATGCTGACAGGATCAAGGAAGGAGATTTTTCTTCGAGCCCATCATGCAAAAGTTTATATATTGAAGAAATAAAATGATTAGTCAATGGTTAAGAATTTAAAATAATCCCATCCCATAAAATTAACGTGACAGAATAATAGTTCATAATAATAATGCTGATAATAATAACAAAATAACTTTAGGATAGCCCGCTGTAATATAGTAAAATAATGATAGTCTATACTAATAATGCTGATGATAATAATAAATAAATAAAAGCTTTAGGATAGCCCAATATAATATAGCAAAATCAGATCGCAGTTCATAACGCTGTTCATTATCTGTGTTTATCAGAACTTTTCTTCTCTTTATATATATAAAGTGAATTTATACTATTTCCATTTACTACAGGCAGAGAATTGTTTGTTACGAACTTACATTTTATAACATTTAATTGTCATGCACATGTTTAGAGTGTTATTTTAATTTAAAATAATTCTCCCCGACACAAATCTGAACTCAATTCGTCACTCTGCACAGAACACGTAGATTTCTAGAGCATGATAGCTGGTAGAAGTTGTTTTCATGATTCATAAAACAATTATTTAGGTCAACATAGTGAACAGGAAAACAATTATAAAATCTCAAATTAATTGATATGTAGAAAAATATAAAAAATAAAAATAATAAATCATATATAAAAATTTACATGGTTTAATAATTTAGATATATTTTATGGACAAGACAATCATAAAAATTTCCTATAAAAAATAAAAAATTATAAGATATCATACAAAATCTATCCCTCACCTAAAATACTAAAATAACTCAAAACTCAAAATCTATCCATCACCTAAAATACTAAAATATAATTATCATGAATTGTTGTTTATGAAGTATACGCTAAATATATCTTTGAAAAAAACATTAATAAACATTAAAAGTAAAACTTCAAATAAAGACACACATTCTTATGTTTTACAAATTTCACAAGATGGTAATAGGGTTTGAAGCCCAATATATTGAAACAATAAAAAATCTCAAATAAAGCCCATCTAAGCTAGATTTGATAAGATCAAAGCCTCAGGACTTTGTACAGAAACACGAAAGCCTTTTATTGCAGCAATTCATGATAATTATATATTTTTTTAATTTTATCCTTACTTTTTCCCCAATTTAATGATTATTTTTTTATATAATTTATTATAGAAAGATAAAATTCAATAAAAGAGGACTAATATGTAAAACAAGGAGAAATCATATGTTCGATCTCAAATTCACACAAAAAATTCTTTTTGATTCACATACTTTTCTTTTTCTTCGTTATAGTTTTTTTAGTTTTTTTTTTTTAAATTTTAATTTTAGTTTTAATTTGTTCATTTTCAGGTCTATAGATTTGAGAGAGGAGAGACAAACTCGCTATAAAAAGATAAGTGAGAGTAAAAGTTATTGATTGGCTGTATTCTAGTAATAAAAAAGCTGATTTTAGATACTAACAAGTTTTATTTGACAACCTGAGTTCTATTGAAATGTTTTTAGATCTTGATTTTGCTTGAAAATTATATTGGGATATAGAGAGATTTGGTTTGATTGTGTTCTTGGAACAATTTAGAGGTGTTTTGAGACGAGAGATTGATTTATTGATGTGATAAGGATGTTTGCTAGGTATTTTTTAGATCAAAATGAGTTCAAAATAGATTTTAGAAAAAACAAATCTTAGCTTGATTTTCGACCACCTTTTCGGTGGCCAAATTCCGGTAAGTAGATGATGATTTGTCTGTCTTTTATTTTTTAAAAAATATCGAACGACATGTCGTATGCCCCTTAAAGATAAAAAAGAAAGGGCCTAACTTATGGACCTAGCCTTGTAAGCCCATGCGTGTCTGGCCTTTGATATGTTGGATCTTGTGCTAGGTCCTAACCCCTTTGTATTTTTTGTTTGTTTTTTTATTTACATTTAAATGTACTATAAAAAATTAATATTATTTTTCAATTATTTGTTTCATATTTCTCAAATAATATTATAAGTTTTTAAGAAAATGTTAACCATATTATTCCAATTATTATGTGCCTTATATGGAAAAAAAAAAAACTCATGAAAACTCAATTAACATAAAATTTATGTTGTTTAAAAGTTTTAATATATTTTTGATATATTTATATCATATTTATCAATTTATTTTTTGTCTATAATCAATCATATACAAAATACCGAGACCGAGTTTTAATTTCCTTAAAATTTACTTTTAAAACCATGTTGGATTTTTGATTAAAAAACGCACTTGCAATTTGAAAACATGTTTTAATAAAATCAAGCCTGGAATAATTATTTGATTATATAGAAGAAATGGTTTGAGACCAGCTATCCTTGAAACCTTGTCGTGGAACAAACTCATACTAGGAGAAAGGATATGCTTCGTTCATCGCAGGTAAATTATCCGGCAACATGTGCTAGGCCATAAACCCTTTAGACATGGCGACCATCACCATCATCACGGTTGATTGATAGCATTGGTGCGAGTTAGCGCATAATAATGGCTAGCAAGAAGACACAGTATCCGGTCCACAATCTTAGGTGCTCGCGGGGGTTATAAATTACCTGCTTTTGATAATCTCTCTAATAGCTCACCTAAGGGAAGACCAAACTACCTGACAGTATCATGGCATAAAAGCAGTCCTCTTCACTTGTATCCTGTACAGTGAACTTCTTGTGTGATTTTTTTGAAGCCATATATATATGTCTTGTTGTTTCTGTATTTTGTGTATGCTTGTCCATTACCAGAGTTGAAGGCAAAGAAAATAAGTATCATTACTTTGGATTGCGATGAAAATTTTGGGATGAGTTATTGATCATGAAAATGACTGTTCTTGCTTCAGATGGCATGACACGATTCAATTGACGGAAAATACAAGCTGTGCTAACCACAATGATCTATTTCCTGTGGTGGTGCATCACCTCATTGTTTGTCACTCACCATGTTTATTGTTGAACGAATTCAAGTTACGCTCAGAAACTATTCGCAGGTTGTAGGATAAGGAGCAGAGTGCAGACTGACAGAAAAGTCTAATACAAGCGACAGCTCTGTCCAGAAGAAGAGGAGACCAGCAAAAGGATTCTTACAGATTATATATATTGCACACGCTTATTGCTGCCTTGCGCCGAGTGGAGTTCCCATCCGTAGCATATCTAGAAGTTTTTGCCTCTTGTAGGATATAAGAACGGCTTCAGTACCCTACCAGTCTCTTTCTAGCTAGAAACTCACTAATATCTCTAAACCAGGCTGAAATGACGGATGTCATACAGGGGATTTAGCATGGATGAAGCTGATACAGAAGGCTAGTGTCTCCTATGTTATTACAAATCAAGACTGACATTTAAACATACAAAATCACTTATTTGTCTTCACATACAAATGGAAAGCTTTATTACAGTCTCATACTTAACAGCTATGGTAAATGCATTTAATTTGCTCCGCATTACCAATCCAAACTCCAAGGTAGATGATAAACATACATGAGCATGGATGAAGTTACATTGGAAAGGAAAATTCAGTTCTTAAACATGCCCAGACAGGTCTCAGTTGCAAGCCCATGGTTCCAGAACTTCTGGTAGTACTCACCGTAAGCAAAGTTCCTATACAGAGCAGGGTGATCATCATCAATTAGCGATGGGGCTGGTCCAATAACTGCATCATGTGATGGGCAGTAGAATGTAGGGATAGAGATCCTCTCCTTGTCGCGGTCCACCACAGCCCGATGGAGCACACTCCTGTAACGATCATTGCTAATGACCTACAAAGACAGAAACTTAGATGGATCATAAGCAACAGTTTACTGGTTAGCAAGGCAAAACAAGATAACTATCTAACAAATATTTTCCAAGTTTCTAGATTAACAAATACTCTATGATTTGATTCTGAAATGGCAGCCTAACTCGCCCGCAAATGGTTTGCCTTAACAGTTGACTGGGTTTGAATCAATGGCGGTCCAACTTTTTTTTGTTCGTGTCCTTTACAAACACAGATATTTTTATATCAATTTACAAAGTAAATTTCTTTTTTGGATCATCCAAATTAATACACATTCTACGCCAATCGACTTGATGGTGTTGTCTTCGTTGTTTTATAGTACAAAGATGCCATTACCTAGTCCGTCGTCCCTTGAAAGTTGAAACCATGGAGTTGTTTTCATTTTTGGATGTTGTGTCCTCCACCGATTTCTTCTACTTTATCATCCTCTTTGGATCAAAGCGCATCCTCTAGGGACCCGTGTGAGGCTTGCCTTTGTTTCATTTTTTTCTCCAATACTTTTCTCTATTTTATTTTTTCCATCTGATTCAATTTATATATTTTTCTTCATTTTATTTTCTAAGAATTTGTTAAAATTATCTCTCTCTCTCTCTCTCTCTCTATATATATATATATATATGTTTCTCTTTCTTTTTCCAAGCGCTTTAAATCTTTCCCTTCCCTCTTGCATTTCTTAAAAGACAGCAATGTCAAAGTAGTTAGCGAGTATATTGTTTTTTATTTGAAAATACCTCTTCCCTTAGTTGCCTTTTCTATATTTTATTTTTTATATTTTTTAAGAATGCACTTAATTAGAAAAATAATTTTCATAAATAATTTACTATGTTTTCCTTTTATGAATTAATCAAACACACGCACAATTTCTTGAAAAATTTAACAAACATATACCATATATATTACAAATCAACCGATTATAATATCCAACAACCATTTTTTTTCATATTTATGTGAAATATTGTACCATTTTTTTCAAGTTGAGTTGGACATGGGTATGTGTATCAGACACACACTTTTTATATTAATTAGATCCCGAGTCTCATCCTGTTTGAAAGTGTGGTTGCAATTATTTTTCAAAGTGTTTTTCACTCAGAAATATATCAAAATAATATTTTTTTTATTTTTTAAAAATTATTTTTAATATCAACGCATCAAAATGATATAAAAACATCAAAAATATATTAATTTGAAGTAAAACAAAAAACATTTAAATTTTTAAAAAAATATTTTTAAAATATAAAAACAAATAAAGCTGAAGAGTCATGTACAAACAATCGAGAGATGGATGGGGATTTGGGAAATGGCTCGTGGGGTCGCCCAAACCGAGAGAAAAAAAGTTCATAGGACCAAAAGGTAATTGAACCATTCCTACTGCAGTACTGCAGGTATGGATCATGGACTGATCATCTAGAGTTGTGTGTGGAACAAGGAAAAGAAAAAAATCCTATTTATGGGAGAAAGGCAAATCAGGCACTCCTAATCCTTTCCTTACCTGTATCTGATCCCCAATGTTGACAATAAACGTATATGGAATCGGGTTTATAGCAACCCATTTGTCATTTTGGAGCACCTGCAAGCCCGGCACATCATCCTGCAGAAGTATGGTGATGGCATTAGGATCAGCATGGGCAGGCAATCCATACGTGAGCTCTGGTTGTGGACAGGGAGGATAGTAATTAACAGCCATATGATGCCCATGCTTGCTCAATGCCTTACTGATGTAATCTGTCTCAAGACATAAGCTCTCTGATATTGCTTCAAGCAGTCTGAGTGATAATTCTCTAGCATTCCTGCAATACTCGGCAACATCCTCTCTGCACACCACAAAGTTCTGTCAACCATGAAAGCAAAGACAGGAAAATCTCAAAATACATACAAAAATGCAATCAATTAGAGAGAATTTCGTTCTCCATATGGGTATGGGGTACGTGCCTGAAAGATGGAGGGTTGCTCGGCCATTCATGAATGTAGTCTTCCAGTGGGTAGCAGTGAAGTCTTAGGAAATCCCTCCAGCTGGATACAGTTTCAGTTTTCACATTGAAGCTAGTGGAGAGCCTTGTTGTCTTCGTTGGATCATCAGAGTAATTCTTCAGCCTCTCTCTCTCAGTTAGATGGAAAAATTCCTTGGAAACGCGTAGCGTGCCATCAATCACCTTGTTCGGAATTCCATGGTTTTTAACCTTCAGAAAATAAAAAATTTAAACGAAATGATCTCCATAATATAATTTACAATGTCTCATCAAATCTAAACTAAATTTTCGAATGAAGCAAAAAGGCAAATATATGTGCCTGAAAGAAACCATGGGTTTGGCAAGCTTGGCCTATCTCTCCGACAATGCTAGAGCGGTTAGGACCTTCAAGGCCTTGGAGATCAATTAGAGGAATAGAACCATCCGAGGACAGAACTTCACTAAGTTTTGGTCGGGCAGATACAGGTCTGATGTAATTTGAGGGAACATAGCTTGCAATAGACACAAGATCAGATAAGAGTACTGGCTTTCCAGTAGCCATTGCAGTCAACTAATTGATCCTGCCTTCTGAAGATTTTCAGGCTGTGTGCTGGTACGTGAGGGGGGTGAGCTAGGTCATATATATATATATATATAGACTGGGTCTTTTTTTTTTTTTCTTTTGTAGCAGGGCTGTCAGTATAACGTACAGTTCGTTGGTATTTTTTTCAAAGATACAATCTTTACAAATCACACCTTCTAAAAGCAAAAAAATACATGTTTTTCATTGAAAAAAAACCACCACATCTCCCACCCAAATAGACCAATATATCTATAAAATTCAAAATATAACTTTTTAGTCAAATTAAAAAATAACTTGACAATAGTTATCAAGCATAATTAATTAATTAATTTTGAAAATTAATTAATTAATTAAATTAAATTAAATCCAAAAGTAAAAAATATTTATTTTTTATAATGACAAGTGCATATTCATTATGAAAAATAATTTCCCTCCAAATCTTTTTATTCAATATCAAAATATATTGATTTGATATCTTTCACTTTATAGAGTACAATAAATTAAAACATTTTTTTATTTTCAATACGGGATAGAATTATTTTTATTTCCTTATATTCAAACTATTATAACATTTTCTGTGTGTAAGAATAACATATCACAATCTATCATTACTCATCGTTGAATGTTTTGGCAAAATAAATTAAAAGATGTAGCCGTCTTTGGACGCTAGCCATCTTTCAGAGGAGGCAGTAAAATTGTTAGGCTATTGGCTTTGGACTTCACCTTTCTAACAAAAGAAGAGTCTACTTCAGTTGTTGGCAACACAACATCCAGGCAGGAAAGTTGGTCTACTGAGCTCAGTAGCGAGTTCGGGTTTTAATTGTTCCCGTCAGAAGTTGCATGTAGCTAGGAAGTACTCCTTTTTCTTTCTTCCTCTTGAATTACGCAAATACGTTATATAACAAAACTCGAGATCTGTCGTCGATGCATGTATTTTTATGGACTTAAAAAGACACCACGAGCATGGTTTGATTAATTAATTAATTTTATCAATTAGTGTTGGGTTTTAGCTTTCATGTATGCCAAATTGATATTTTCTTATTCATTCATCTTCACATCCTCGACTATCTACATCTATATTCTGGTTGGATCTGCAGAAGTTGGACAGAGCTACTAATCCAAAGATGGAGTGTGTCTAACTGGTTGGAAGATGCCTAATATATATTGGTTCTGTCAAACTTAATACAAATGGTGCGATGAGATTTTCCATAGAAAGAGCAACTACGTACAGGTGGGCTTGTCAGGGACTGCACAAGATATTTCTCTTGCAATATTGGTATTTGTTCAACTCCTAGAGCTGAATTATGAGGCATACTTATTGGTTCACACCTCACATGGGAGAAAGACTTCAGGACTGTTATGGTGGATTCAGATTCTGCAGTTGCAGCACTACATCTCATTCAAGGTACTCAAACCAGTAATAATTCTAATATCCAAATCATCAACTCGATCCAAGAACTCCTTACACGACCATGACAGGTTTAAATTCATTATGTTTATAGGGAGGCTAGTCGCTGTACGAATTGGATGGAAAATCATGCTTTCTCTCTTGAGTTAGGTGTTCACTCTTTGCTTCTTGCTTTTCTAGGTGTTTTATTGCTCTTCTGAAACACATGTATGGGACTGTGTTTCTTAAAATTATGTTCTTTGTAATTCTTTTATTTTAGGCTTTAAGCCATCCTTTCAATCCAAAAATAAAATCAAGAACAAAGAAAATTCAAGTGGCTCATATTTTAAACTTTGCAGACTTGATCTTGTGCACAGAAAAGCAACAATCTCCCAATTGTTTTCGAAAAAAGAAACCCGAATTCATCTGTCTAGTTACACCATCGGCCCAGTTATTGGCCCAGCTCACAGAAGCAGGGCTGCCCTATTGCCTCCACCTTCTAGATTTTTTAACAAACACGCAACTTTCAGATTCACCAAGAAATAAGAAACGTTTAACGGGCAAGATGGTCACGAACTTCCATCCCCTTGATCACACCGTCCATTACCAAACTACCCCTATAGTCAAAGATAACGGCACTGGACGAACCTCACGAGCATTCACTGGAGTAGAAAACATGTGCCCTTCTCCGCTTTTTCTTCATAAACCGCCACGTAGCGGTATTATTCTCCACGCTGGCATAAAACTGTCCACTATTTCCAGTTTACCTTTACGTACATAAACGCTACCGTATAGAACCGATCCTTCGCAAAGAGCCAAGTCACCAAAGGACCCCACAAGCAATATTGGCTTTTACGGACTTAACCTTGAGAGCTAGGAGTTTGTGGTGGAGATTTGAAGATGGAGTGAGGAGAGCCAAAATGGGGAAAAAGTGCAGGGGTGTGCTCTAGACTAATCCGCCACTAAATAATTGCCACATGGCATTATCTCTCCCATCTCTCCCTCATAGTTCAGCCTTCAACTTCAATAGCAGCCTCAAATAATAAAAATTAATAAAAACAAAAATAAACCCACAAAAAATTATAGTGGCTGAGATTGTTCCTTGGTGTAGTTTCTGGTGTTAAAGGTCTCACCGAAACTTGGAGTTCGCTTCTCTCTGCTTTTACTTCTGCTTCTTCTTCTTCTTCTCTTCAGTTCTCTCTCGACACAGAGTTTGCCTTTTCCTTTCCCCCCTAATTTCCGATCCACCATTGCCTGAAACAGCGAGTTCTCCATTGAGCTCAGTGCGTGCATGATCGCGAACTCTATCAGTACTTCTACAGCTTTACTTCAACATGGCTTTCTCTCAAGGTACCTTCTCTCATATCTAGGTATTATTTCTTTTCACTTTCCGTTTGGTTGCCGAGAAAATTCAACCAGATTTTTCCCCTCAAAATTCACCCATATTGTTAAATCAGTGTAAATTTTCGATATTTTACTTAAATTTTCCTCGGAATCAATTATAATGTACTGTTGAATTTATCGGAAGCTGTTTTTAGTTACTGATTTGGATTTCACTGTTTTTTTTTTCTCTTGGGAAGGAATTGGAGTCCATGCGTTCGTTTTGGTGAGGATTCTGAATAAAGGAATTTTGTTTTAAGTTGTAGCGGAGAAGCGTGTCTCTCTCTATCTGTTCTGGTGGATTCTTTTATGTTCTTGAATGATTTATCATACATGCATTCTACGTTTATACTATTAGTAATATTAGAAGTATATTTATACATATACGTAGAAGTTTAACTACATACATACGGATTAAACAGAGAGACGGATCTCTATCGATTGTTGTTTTTGTGTCTGTGTGTTTGCAGTAGTATTGAATAATCTGATTTTGTGGAGTTGAAATAAAACGACGGCTTTATTTGTAGTATTGAGTGTTGCAAGAAATGAAGGGAGATTTCTTTTTTATCCCTTGCTCGTTAGAGAGGATTTGAAGCAGCGTTGGCTGTCTAAGGTCCACTAATGGAAATATTCTCTTCTGGGGAAGACTTGGTTATTAAGGTAAAAAAAAAAAAATTCTATAGATTATTATTAATCTTACATATTTCTTTGAAGTTGAAATAGTATTAGTTTTAAGTGCTAATTTAATTTTATCTGAATTATTAAGTTGTGTTAATGATAGACAAGGAAACCATATACAATTACCAAGCAACGAGAAAGATGGACAGAGGAGGAGCATAGCAGGTTCCTAGAGGCCTTGAAGCTCTATGGACGAGCTTGGCAGCGAATTGAAGGTCTAATTTTCATATATCTTTTAATTTATTTTTTTTAATTTTTATTGAAGTGGGCTGATTTATTGTAATTTATGGAGTGTTTGTAAAATTAAACTAGGGGAATGATATGGATATTCCTTATAGGAATGCATGAAATACTGTTCTTGTGTATTTTACTCTTAATTGGAGATCGGTCTCTTATCTCTGTGTTTTCATCGTGGTGGTGTGCAGAACATATTGGTACAAAGACTGTCGTTCAGATCAGAAGTCATGCACAGAAGTTCTTTTCAAAGGTCAGTATCCATCTGCCTCTATATCAATTGTATATTTTTCTGCCTCTATATTTTTTGATTTGGTGTATCATTGTTGATCCTTCAGTTGCATGCCTTTTTAATTGTAGAATATTTTCTATTTTAATATCATTTGCCTCGAGGTTATTTTGTCATCATATATGTAATTTGAATTTCTGGTCATTTATCTAGAAGCAAACTGTTTCTTGTGCTTGGGAGTGATTAGAGTGTATATGTTGCTCTCACACATGCTCATTGCACAACACCCTCACAGCTTATCGATTTTTTTGTGAGATTGACTGCAGGAGACTATTTGCTTGGGACTTATTTGAACTTATAATTGACTACGTCCATGCATAAGAGTTAATAATATTTAACTTGCCTTTTTTGAGGAAGAGGAGAGATGGATATTGAGGTTTGTTTGTTACTCCCACCTTTTATCCTTCATCTTTCAGAACATCCTCCCATAAAATATTTCTCTCTATAGATGCTTGGTCATTAAGTAGTCAGGGAAAGTTAGAGAAAAGAATAGGGTGTTTGAAACACAGTTTTTTTTTTCCTGAAATAGAACTTGTAGTTACACAATGTGCTTAGAAGCCGAAGGAAAATTGCCACTTAAGGTTTTTAAGCAGTTTACACACCACCAGTCAATATCTTTGATTAAGTATCCATTAGTGAGATAACTACTGGGGAAATTTTGCTTTTTGTATATTGTTTTCCCTTTTACTGTCTCTGCAGTCATGTAGGTGGTACCTTTGTCTGTTACAATAGGCAAACTTTCATATTGACCTTTTAGGTAAGCTGAGATTTGGGAAACTTAATTTGACATATGCTGTGGAGAATATAGGCTCATGTCAGCCAACATTTTCTACTTTGGACAAATTCGGTACTATTCCAAAATCAAACCCATGATCATTATTGGTTTGAAATGGGCATGGAGATTTTTGTGCTGACAAAATCTGCTTCCAATAATTCATGAGGGTTGGAAGTTTCATTTTGGGCTGTTTAGTATACCTGGACTGGAGTATCTGAAATTCCCTGATGCTTTCTTTCTATTATGACCACCTTCCACTTTTGAATGTCATCCAGATCACTGTACTAGCTTGTCAACGTAGCTACTTGGATTTGATCTTATATCATCAGGTGGAAGTTCATCGTAATCCACGATGCTGTTAATTTTTTTGTGCTGACATATGGTGGTGCTGATGACCACTTAGTTTTCTTTTCTTACCACCTTTTAATAGGAATCTGTGTACTTTGTGCTGTTATGAAGATTATATCTGAACCATGTGTTGTTCTATACCAAGCCATTAAAACTTCAGTCAACACCAATGTTTGATAGACATACACTACATCGAAAGGCACTAACTTCTAAGAAAGGGTCCTACTGGAGTTCAGAAGGATCTAGCATACTTTCATATGGTTATACTGTGTTTAGTCAGTTCCGTAGAATAATGAACAACACATTGGAGATTGATGATCATTTTGGCAGTGGCAATTGGGAAATCTGGATCTTTGATTAGTGACAACAGTGAACTTGCTAATCAATTATGTTAACATTCATTCATGAAATAAAGTTATATGACTTCGTTCAAATAGCCACTTCAGTAGATCTTGGCTGTTTTTTGTAGCCCTTTTGTGGATTATGGCAGTAGAACCTGGGCTAGGAATATTTGAGAAAGTTAATGGGAGAGGGGCATGCTTGCTCTAGTAATCAACAGGCTTGTCTGGTCTATTTGGACGGGTGACCCAATTTTTGTTCAAAAAATTGCTTCCCGTTTTCTGACTGTCATATCCACCCTTCTTCCTTGAAGAGCAGAGTACCATGATGGTGTGAATGAAGTCCAGGATTTTTTTGTTATCAACCTTGGGTTGTTTTCCACAGGTAGATTTCCCTTCTTTTAAAAGACTAAAGGTAGCATTGATTTTTGCTAAAAAGAGTTAAATAATTAATTTCAAGATTTTAGTCAATATATTAGTTTCAAATGAAGTCGCCATGTGAACACAGATGGGTATCCCAAGCTAGTAATGTGTGAAGATATACAGTCTCCTTGATATTACTATTGTTCAGTCAGAAATCGGAACAAACATGCTCTTATCGTTTATTTTCCTACATAATCTGTCAAGATTCTGAATTTGTTCAGTCAGAATTACACAAAAATGTGCCTATGAAAAATCTCATGGTCCGTTTCTGTCTGTCCCAACTTGATCACCATGTGTATTTTTCTGTCCTGACAATAAGTGGGGATGATTTGGCCAATTAGTCAAGGTGACTGCTTGGCCAAACCAGTCCCCTTTTTTTAAAAATATGAACAGTAGTGAGTGTATGAATGTACTCTTTATAAATGTTCAATCAAACTAACTTTACAGCATATTCAACTGATTAGGAGAGACTAGGGAACTAAACTACTTTAGCTTCTGATTTGAAAGAGTGCCACATGATTGAAGGTGGACACTTTTGTGAGGACTTGCAAGTTTCGGAGTTCAAGGAGTTAAGTGGGAAGGCTTTATTTTTTAAAAATGAAAGGAACGAGTATCGCTAAGAAACCCCATATTCCTATGCTTATTCTGAACGAAACTTTTCATAAATGTTACAAGTAAATGTCTACTTAGGATGAGGTGGGGGGTCACTAGGCCATTGCAGAGAATCTGCATGAGAGTGCCAAATGAGCAAGTGAAGGAGGATACTATCTGAGTAGCATATTTCCTTTTCCTTTGGTGCATGAGTGCATTTTTTTTTAGACCTTATGGAAACTCTTGAAAGTTGGGTGTTTTAATTTCTCATATTGAGGAGGTTGATGCATCGGATTATTCCTTTTTTGTGTGTGTGCGCGTGCCGATTAGTACAGCAGGCATTGGATGTTTAGCATGAAGATTTGGACCTAGGAACAACACTGAATGCTGTATACAGGGGCATGGAGGTAATGTCATCTCATAAAATTCTCATCTTGTCCAGCAACATTTTAGGCGATGGGTTCTGGGATAGAGTGGCATGATTGGATTATTGAGGTAGCAAAAATTTCTGCTCAGGCTTAATGCATCTGATCTGACAATATATATCAACCTAAATTTATTCTCCTTTTTGTGTTCCTGTTTTGATACTGGAAAGTTTTTTGATATGTTACTATATTTGGTTTATGGCCTATTCTTCTCAATCAAAATAACATGCTTTCTCAGAGTTCATAGAATAGAGTTTCACACTATATATTAGAAGTTTTAGAGAAACATTTGTTCCATAATAGAATATTTTCCCGCCGAGGTGTTACCCATGATTGTGGACTACTGCCAAATTGCGGAGCAGATCTTTTTCTTGTATTTTTCTTCTTTGTTGAGGATGCTAACAAATATTTCCCTTGCAGTTGGAGAAGGAGGCTGTTGTTAAAGGTGTTCCAATAGGACAAGCACTTGACATTGACATTCCACCACCACGTCCCAAAAGGAAACCAAGCAATCCTTATCCTCGAAAGATAGGCGTGGGTCCTCCCGCATCACAGGTGGGAGCAAAGGATGGAAAGCTTTTAACTTCAGCTTCTTTTCCGTGTTGCAAGCAAGTTTTAGGCTTGGAGAAAGAACCACTTCCTGAGGTGAACTGTCACTGTCATTTTCTTTTGTCCCTCTTCATTCATTTAGCTGTTCCTTCCCCTTTAATACCCTCTTTATATTGTACATTCTTCAGAAACTTAATGGAGATGAGAGGCCAACCAATGCTAAGGAAAATCAAGATGACAATTGCTCAGAAGTATTTTCCCTTCTCCAAGAACCTCACTGTTCTTCTGTACCTTCAGTCAAAAAGAATTCTGTACCAACACTAGAGATTCTCAAAAAGGCTAGCCCTTTCAGGGAGTTCGTATCTTCACCGAAGGAGGGAAATCATGATGCAAGTAATCAATCCTCTGTCACTGTCGAGCTTGGAGCAAATCAAAAGTTGGACAACTCTGATGTCAAACAGGATAACAGCACTAGTGAGTTTTCAAAATCAGAAAACTTTTGCTCTTTTTCTGAGAAATTGTTTCAGCAAAAGAAATCAGATGATTTTATTGGAGCATTGCGAACAGATGGGATGCAAGCCATGCAGAACTATCCAAGGCATGTCCCTGTGCATGTTCTAGATGGGAGCCTGGGAACATGTATGCAAACTCCTCCCTCAGATTTTTCGTTTCAGGAATCCATGTTTCATCCAATAGGAGAAATTCCAGCATGTCCTAATTTATATTCACATCCTGCTGCATCCAAAACCACTGATCATCCAAATATTTCACCGAGATCCTCTATGCATCAATCATTTCCAAGTTTTCCTCCTCCCTTTACCCCAACTCATCATAATCAAGATGACTACAGATCTTTCCTCCACATATCCTCCACATTTTCAAGCCTCGTTGTATCTTCTCTGCTACAAAACCCGGCAGCCCATGCTGCAGCAAGCTTTGCATCTACCTTTTGGCCCTATGGAAATGTGGAGAGTTCTGCAGATTCTCCAGCATGTGCCCAAGGAGGTTTCCAATCCAGGCAATTGAACTCTGCTCCTAGTATGGCAGCTATTGTTGCTGCTACAGTGGCGGCAGCAACCGCATGGTGGACAGCACATGGACTACTTCCCATGTGTGCCCCTCTTCATACCTCGTTTGCCTGCCCTCCTGCATCTGCAACTGCAATTCAGTCTGTGGATACTGGTCAAGTTTCTGCAACCAAGACAGAAAGGAAGGAAACAGCTGAAAATCCTTCTTTGCAGGGACAAATACAGGACCCAGAGCACACTGAAGCATTGCAAGCTCAAAACTCAGCATCTAAATCACCAAAGATAACATCATCAGACTCTGAAGAGAGCGGAGGCCCAAAGCTAAATACTGGACCAGATGTTATTGATCATGAGTTGACTACAAAACCTCACGAGGTCCAGGATTCAAGCAAAACAAAGAGCAGAAAACTGATTGACCGTTCTTCATGTGGTTCAAACACACCTTCTAGCAGTGAAATAGAGACAGATGCATTAGAGAAGGCTGAGAAAGGCACGGAAGAGCCAAAAGAAGATGATGCAAATCATCCAGCTTCCGAATCTAGCTCTCGCCACAGCAGAAGCAGTAGCAGCATGAATGATTCATGGAAAGAGGTCTCCGAAGAGGTGACTACATAGATATATTTCTCTGTTGATAAAATATATAATGGCATTCCTGTGACCCAGAAGAGTAGCTTATGATTGTATTTTTTATTTTGCATCTATCTCCACTCTTCTTATGTTACAACTTTTATCAGGGGCGGCTGGCATTTCAAGCACTCTTCGCTAGAGAGGTATTGCCCCAGAGCTTCTCACCTCCACATGTTCTGAAGAGTAAGATGCACCAGAATGAAGATGCTGGAGAAAAGAAAGATGCAGATGAGAAAGATGGAGATGCATCACTGATAAATCTCAACATTAAAACGTGGGAGTGCTGCTCTGGTCATCAAGAAGGGGAGAAAAATGCTTTGTCTAGATGTGAAAACTATGGGGGAGGAGGGGCTGCTGACGATTGGGCTTGGACATGGAAAGCTTAAGGTTCGTCGAACCGGATTTAAACCTTACAAAAGGTGTTCACTGGAGGCCAAAGAAAGCAGGACCGGAACCGGCAGCGGCCAGGGCGAGGAGAAAGGCCCCAAGAGGTTACGTTTGGAAGGAGAAGCTTCAGTTTGATACTTGATATTGCTTGCTTGAACAAGGGAAAACCTTTGTTTTTGCATGTAATTTATAATATCCTCGCTTGCCTATCATTCCTTTTATGTTTAAATTAGAGTATCTGCAACCCACAAGACTTGTCGTGTAAGTGTGTGTACTATACGTCGACATTGGCTTATTTACTTTCTTGAACCCATTACCGCAGTTAAGAACTCCGTTAAATAGACGTAGATAAGAACTTAAGGAACCATTAGAACCATTAAGTATTGAATTGGCCTTCCACGGCCCTTTTCCTCCAAAGTTCATAATTATTTTCTAACATCTATATCTACTGTTCTATTCTTCCTCGTCACACTATGGCTGTGAGAAGAAAGGATGTGCTTCTGCTGGCGAGTTGCCCCTTGCCACGGAAGTGAGAAAGAAAATGGAACTTGCGTTGAGAAATCTTCTGGCACATGGTTGCCAAATGGGCAACAATTCTGTAACCTGGGTGCTATCGTGGCTCTTCTAGGATGTCAAGGTGTGACATTTTAGAGAAGGGTACTTCGGCTTTTCTATTGGGTAGTCCATAGCTTCAGTTTATTATGATTTGAAATGTTATTTTCAGGGAGGTTCTCTGTTGACTAAACATGGAAGATTTTTAAAAAGTTCAGGCCCGCAAATTCTATACACCATTTTCTTTGATTCTCAGAATTCATTCATAGACTCATTTATTCTCTAGCTTGCTTGTATGAGTCATCTTCACACCATGGACATGCTACATCCTTTCTAGATCATTTCCCGTATATATTTTTTTGTAGGTATACATGATTGCTTGTTTTTTTACTTTATTATAATTTAAAATACTATCACGAGCAAAAAAATTTTGGGTTGACCTATCATGACATGATGACCTTCGCTACTGTAGATATACACTCACCTGAAATTTTTGCATCGACTTGTTCCATTAGTCCTTTTAGCTATAATTTATTTTATCTGGTAGGAAAAGAATAATTTAATTATTCAATGGAGTTATTTTTAGTTTAACTTTTGTTTTTCTAGTTATCTTTGGTCAGTTTCACCTTAGAACATGCCTTTATATAGTTTTTTTTTTATATACAATTACTCGTGTAAAAAAAAAAATTCTTCTGGCACAGGTTGGATTTGCCTTTTCCATTTAAATTGCATCATGTATCAACGATGATGGATAAAGAACTAACATTTGTCAACAGTCCATGTCCACGGACTGTAGATGATAAGCCCCACAGTTTGGGCAGGCTTCCGAATAAAACCGACGACGGTTTGGCAAGCAAGCTTGCTTCTCACCTGGGGAGGTCAGGGGTTCGTGTCTGAGGCTTTGCGTCCAACAAGACCATTAGATGGCTGATCGAACAATCGAATAACGTATGGGTTAGGCTCGTAATTTTGCCTCCAAATACTAGCATGCTCTATTTGTCATCCTTGTTCTTGAAAGTGGGAATCTGCTATTCACCTCATCATATTAGACCTTGAATACAACTGATTTGAGGTAACAATGATGAACTTAAAACTTGAAGTAAGCATGCACTCATATTCACAATTCTTTCCAGGAAAAAAAAATGAAGAATCTGTCTTATTTACACAACTCAAACACAGACTATTGCTTTTCCAGGATGACGAGTCTGCTGTATGTTCTGTACATCATACATGCATCAAAGTGCTTCTTTAGTCATGTTAGCATATTACTGTGCGCATCCATTTTACAAAACATGCAAACTTAAAATTGCATGCCACATCTGGCCTTAATTTCCAGGTGATGTGTTGGTGATCTGCAGCATAGGAAAGTTTCTAAAAGTAGCTGTACACGAGTTGCATTTTACTTGGTAAGTGAATCCGAGGATTGTTCAGGAAATGGCTGCAACATTGAAAAGCGAGACCTACGAGACTGCAAGTTCAAAATGTAGCTTTTGATTCGCTTCCTACTAGCAGGAGTTAATGAAAATGGAGGGTTCAAGGGGGAGAGATGTTGCTTCTTCCATTATAAAATGTAGCAGAAGCATTGCTTTGGAATATGAGTTATCAGCACCACCCTTGTTCTCCATATACTCATCTACCTGAAGGAAGACAAGAACTGCCCAGCATTAATGTATTTGTAAAAGGAACAGGAAAATTGACGCATGCAGCACAGATGTTGGTCACTTACAGCACCACTTGTCCCAACAGCAAGTGCTTTTTGGAATATCAGCTCCATGGCATCAGGCATCTCAGCAGCAGCTACAACATATTTGACAGATGAGGAAATTGCAAATGCAGTAACACAGGGGAAAAAAAATACATGCATAAGTACAGCACATTGATATAAGCCATACCATCCATGTCTCGGAGGCTATTTGACAACTTCTCTGCATGATCAAATGCAAGAATGAACCCTTTTTCTGCCCACTTGCAGGCTGATGAAGGCTCAATAAAATCCAATTTACCAATTGCAGGTGGAGTTAAATTTGTGCCTCCATAAACAAGGGCAGATTCATTGGCTGAACTGCTTTCATGTAATTTGCTCCCTCCAGTAGAGGCCACCCAGTGTTTGCAAATTTCGAGAGCTCTCTTCCATATAGCCAAAACAACAAGCTCAACTGAAAATGATTCTAGAAACATTCCTGCATCATTCTGCAAGCAACAGCAAAACTTTACATCAAAAACAGAAAGGGACCATTTCTCCAGGAAATTAAACAGTAACTAATAGACAAGATCTGTTCAAGAGCAATTGGGCATGTGCAAGTATGTTTAGCAGTGGTATTATATATGTGTATCCTTTCTACTCTTCAGCTGCTTGGTGATAGCACATGAAATTTTCTGCACACATCATTGTGGTTTAGCTCAAGAATTCATGTGAAATACTAAAAGTGGTTCTCGTAAGAAATAAGGTTTGTGATAATGATGCCTGGTGCCTTAATGATCAATGATGTAGGAAACAGGAATCATGTAAACACCTTAAGAACTCAAACATCACAACAAATAAAATACTATGAAAAACAATGAGCATATAACATCTGCCATCTGCTGCAAGCTCCTTGCTTTGGGGGAAAAAATGCCAGCTCCCTTGAGTTAGTGTTTTGAACATGCTGCTCATGAAGAACTTAAGAGCAAAGCAAAAAAAAAAAAAACCTCTGTTCATGTAATTTTGCAACTGTATAGTACATCTGCCTCAACAGGCATCATCTGGATTTATAATTCATTTCGTCTTTGTGCTAACCAAAGAATATGCCTGATGAGTGATGACTCTGAATTTTAACTTCCATTACATGACCCGTCCAAAATTGACGGATTAATCAACAAAAGTTAGACAAGAGCTCAGCATAACATACCTAAAAACTCACCTTTTCTTGGGCTAGTTCTGCAATTTCCTGTGCATACTGATTTAAGAATTGAAGCTTAATCGAGGGATGTAGTATGGGTAGTCGTTGTGCTTCCCTTAAGATAGTTGGCACACATGACGCACTTAATGGTTCTGATCCATGAACCTCAGGATTGTTTGCACTGCCAACAGAACTACCAGTAAACTCCTTTGTTTGTGTAGCAATTACTGTATCCTGGTTATTCTTCTGAGGTAGGTATATGGAAGCTTTGCTGGTGGAGCTATCATGCAGGGATGTCTCAAGGTAATAAGAGAAATTTTCCATTGAAGCAAAATGACGATTTACAATAACGTAATCCTTCTCTATGGACTCCATTAAATCAGCTACTGAATAGAAAAGAGACAATCATTGCTTGCCAAAAAAAAAACACGAGCTTAAACTGTAACATCTAAGAAAACAAACAGGATAAAATATAATAAAAACAGACCTCGAAGCTGATCCGACAAAGATTGGCTGCCATCAGCAGATTTCCCCATCCTATCATGCACAATATTTGGCAAAGACCCATGAACACTTTCATTTCTGTCACAGACCTTTTCCAGCACTGTTAAGTTGTCATGCTCCAGTTGAGACCTTGTATCAGAAGCAGATGCATCAAACTGCCCAGCCACTGATTTCACTTGTGGAAGTGGAGAAGATTTGGCACTCACCAATAGCCTACAAAATTTTGTGCTAGTAAACATATGTAAGTAGCTTCGATATGCCAAACTGCTAATGAGCCAAAGCAGAAAGTGTCAGCTTACATGAAATGCACCAATAAGAATGCATAATAAAAATGGAGGTTCAGACTTCAGAACATTACCTTGGCTCCCCAAGGAACTTGTGATTGAAGAACTCTTTGAATGTTAACCTCTCAACTGCAAATGAAAGTTTTGAAACATTTACATGAAAATTTTGTAGGTAAGTTATAGCACTGACTATGCAGTGACCCTTGTACATTTTTAACTTGGCTTGTATAGTTCCACCACTAAACCACCCCACCAACACGCAAAGACATGCACCAAGCATGTGCACATATACAAGCACAAAAACCCATCATGGTAATCAGTACCTGGGTTTCGGCGTAAAAGGCCTCTGCATAGATCAACACAATCTGGATGCAGCTCCTCCAAAGCACCTTGTGGAAACCTCAGCTCTGTAGATGTCAAAATATTCTGGAAAAGCTGTGTACAGAAATAGCAGTGAGAATTAGCCTTGAGCTGCATAATGTATGGAAAAACCTAATGTTTCTCATTATGTTTGGTTTGCATATAATTCTTTTGAAACCTGATATTGACTATTGCCATCAAATGGCGGCTTCCCAGTTACCAGCTGGAATAAAATTGCGCCAACACTCCATAAGTCAGCCTGCATATATGAGAAATTACGTTAATGGTCATACTTGAAAATTAGCTTCGACTACTCTCAATTTCATGTAAACTCAATGTTACATCACCTTTGCATCATACTTTTTATTCTGAATAATCTCTGGAGCCATGTATAATGGTGAGCCGCATAGTGTATCAGCCAAGTCTGATGATGCCAAGGACCTGGCATATTAGAAATTCAGGGAGATGACTGAGTGTAAGAGAGTATCTCATGAACATTACGTGGCAACTTAGTATTTTAGGTTTTTTCTGTTTAGATCAATAACAGAATTTTGTCATGTTTAGCTGCTGAATGAAGTTGCTTTCACAATTTTCCCAGTGAACTAGACTTTTCTACATATTAGTTATTATGTATAGTTAACAAATACATTAGCAAAGCTACTAAAAAATTATGTTTGCACAGAGATCTGACAATAGAAACCAGCAATGGCCCTTCCATGACCACTCCCTAGACCAAGAGCTGAACATAAATCTGCACTCAGCAGCATGTGGTGTTATTGAAATGATTTAAGAGGTCTCATATGTAATTGGAACACATTATTGAAATTGTCTCTTTGAGGGACAAAAACAAAATTAGGATGTGGCTTATGAAATATATAGGGGCTAGATACACCACGATGAAACTTCGAAGGCAAGCCAGATAAATGGAAATTGGGCAGCTTCAACTTGGTTGAGTATGCTAAAAACAAATGACATTTCTATTCTTGGGGGAAATTACTAGGATTGAAAAGTAGTAGCACTTCCCGGGAAAAAAATCATAAACATCAAAGCATGCTTACCTTGCAAAGCCAAAATCACCTATCTTCAATTGCGGAGCTAAATCATTTGATGACAAAAGTAGGTTCTGCAAGTACGATAACTTCTCAGTTTAAAATCACATTAGGAAGAGAAGCTAAATTAGCTGCTAATAACCAGGGCAAACAAACTGGAATGGAACATAAGAGTACTGTGTGAGTAGATGAGAAAAAATACGTGCAGATGCACAGGCCCTAACAAAAAGGATTCTGTTTCCAGAATAAGATTATTCACAGCAACTGCAGCAATAAGATAATCTCACTAAATGTTGCCAGAATAGAACTACGAAAATAATCAAGTACCTGTGGTTTCAAGTCCCTGTGAATAAGATGTTTTTCTTGAAGCACTTGCAACCCCACAGCTGTATCCAAAAAATGAAAATAGAGTATGTTTGTTTAGTTCCCTCGTGAACAGCAGTAAAAGGAAGGGATAAATATACTCCCAACAAATTGTTTTGTGAAAAACCTCCCAGCTTTCCGATTATGAAAAAACCTTGAATTAAATATCCTCTTTCCCCATTCAATTTATATTTATCATCCTTAAAACAAACCGCAAGCCATGTTAAACTTAAACAGACACCCAAGTAGGTCACTATAATCAATATAACACTAATTAAACAGCCAGGAAAAAAAGAATTGTTACATTGGCAGGTACCCAGTTGCAGAAAACACTAAAAGCGTGAGTTGAACACCCAAAACAGTATCTTTCCATGTTCAAACGTTAAGAAATTATTTTAAAAATTCATAAAAACAGAACCACCGGAAAATTTTATAAAAGCAAGATTGATAGTATAAAATTGATCATGCACAATACCCAATTGCCTCATAAAGTGCCTTGCAACAGCCTCAGTCACTTTCCCATGGCGTTGAATATAAAAGGCAAGATCACCTCCCTCACAGTATTCCAGTACAAGAAATATCCTGTCCTCAGTCTAGAAAAAACGATATCGTTACAAAAAAAAAATCAAATAACTGCAAGAACATAAGATCGTAGTAAAAAAAAAAGGGGGAGGGGGAGGGGGAGCATAGTTACCTCGATAGACTCAAAAAAACGAATAATGTTGGGGTGATTTATAGTGCTAAGAATAGAAATTTCTTTAAGCAAATTCTCACTAACTTTTGGAGTAAGCAGTTTTTTGTCAATTTCTTTAACCGCAACTTGTAAACCGGAAAAACGGTGTATAGACCTCCAAACAACGGCAAAAGAACCCCGCCCGATTCTGGAGCCAAGTATATAATCACCGACCAAACGAGTCTGATTAGGTTCCATCGAAAAATAAGAAACAAGTGAAGTAAGAAAAAAAAAAGTAGTAGTAGAAAAACTGGGTGTTGGTGTTGGTGGAGGTGTGATTAAAGAGTGACAAAATATTTATAATGTTGCTGCTGCTGCTGCAGTTTCATGTAGTTCTGTCTTGTCTTGGTGTTGCTGATCTTTATGCGTGTGGTGCGGTGTTGTGTAATGCGGGGAAAAGACACCGTTAGCCTATAGATGGATGGAATGAATGAATGACAGGACAGGGGATCGGAGAACGCAAAGGCGACAGACAAATTATGCTCCTTTTCTTCTATTATTTGTTTTATTTATTGGTTTTCGGTGTTTTTGTTTGCACTGTATAAATTCTTTTTTGGGATATATATAACGTGGGATTAAATTTTGGGTTCCTTTTGGTTATGGATTATAATTCCTTGTGCGTGTATACATCTTAATTTAGTTGAGCATTCCCATTAAAATTCTTATTGTTATTATTATTATTATTATTATTATTATTTGTTTCGGTATTGATGGCTCTTTTATTTTATATGTGATAATTACGGCTGAAAAAGAGGAACATTAATTAAGTGCATGCTAATCACTTAGGTAGCTTTTCATTACATTGCTGGAATACAGGGCACAGAAACAGTGACTATACAAATGTACGTGGTGGTTAAAGATATATATATATATATATATATATATATATATATATATATATATATATATATATATAAATAAAATTCTTTTTTGAATAATTTTTAAGAGAATTTATATATTTTCAAAATAAAAGTTGCAAAGAGAACATGTCACCAAATACAATATTTCTTTTTATTTTTATAATATACTTGTAAAAATCTTTCAAATTAAAAAAAAATATGTAATAATAAAAATGATTATTATCATAGTTTTAACACCCAATTCGAAAGTTAATATGAGGTAAAGCTCATGTTATTGGTCGAGAGTCGGGTCATAGGCTTAGTTGACCCGAGTCAATGTAAAAATAAAAATGGTTATTATTATATTTTTAAAAGTTAACTCAGGGCTTGACTCGAGACAAGTTCAAGTCACAGGTCTAGAGGGTCAACCCAAATTTTTTTTTAAAATATAATTGAGGCAACCTTGTTATGAAAAAAAAAAAGAGTCGACTAGCTTTTTACTTGTGTTTCATCCTAGTTTTTTAATCGGGTCAGTTCGAGTTAATCATTCCTCTATTTTTTTAAACTAGGACTATTACAAGCCCTGGGCTGGCCCAGTTCGTTGCTAGGTTAGTTCTAGTTTTATAACTAGATTTATTATAATATTATTAATTTTAACACTTAATATAAACTAAAATAAAAAAAATCTAATTATTTTTTAAAACATATAAGTTTTATAGTAATACATGTTAATTATAAAATAGATTTTTTTCATATTTTATTTTATATTGTTCCCTATAACTAAACAAGATACGAGAAACAATTATTTTATCTTATATATCACTAACAAACACAAATATATCTTCTTGTTTTTTTTTTATCTTGTCTCTCATGTTTTCAACTCTCATATCCTAGAACATAACGAAATATTGATGGATGACTTATGGTTGTTTGAGAGTATGGTACTGATAGTTTATCTTATATATCACTAACAAACACAAATATATCTTCTTTGTTTTTTTTTTTTTATCTTGTCTCTCATGTTTTCAACTCTCATATCCTAGAACATAACGAAATATTGATAGATGACTTATGGTTGTTTGAGAGTATGGTACTGATAGTTTTTCAAAATATTTTTTTTTAGAAATACACAATAATAATAAATTTTTATTTGAAAATTTTATTTTTAATATCAACACATAAAAAATTTAAAAATATAATAAAATATTAAAAAAAATAAAAAAATCAATTCTTATACATCTCTGTTTGAACTAAAGTAACAAACGGGGGCTAATACAGGCAGTTGTTGGTTTCGGGGGTTGGGGAAAAAGTGATATTCGGATTTTGAGATTTGACTTGAATATTTAAAAACTCTGCCCTCGAGATGAAGATGGGCCCCCCCGATAACCTATCTAATAAGCCTTAATAGACAGGAGGCATCAGCCCAACAAAGGGGACGGGCCTTGTGTCTTGGACAATGTGGAGTCCATCAAGCTAAGAGGACAGAATCACCATCTTATAGTATACATGTTCATTTAGGACGGTTAGCGGGTTACTATGCCACTGTACCGCGCTCCGGATCAAACTAAAACTTTTATTTTAATATAAAAAAAAATCAGATGATAAAAAATCCAATCATATGGATTCACCTTATAAAATCTTAATATGCTCTATTTTTTTATATAAAATATATTAAAATATTAATATGTTAGACCAACCTAAATTAATACTGATTAATTATCTATATGCCCACTATCTGATTATTATTTTGATGACCGAAAAAACAGGAAAAATAGTTTTTAGATCCAAAAAACTATTTTTCAACCTATTTTTACTCACAAAAAAATTAAAGAAACACAGTTAAACCCTTTCTAAACCACCTAATAACTCTAAAAATAAGTTAAAAAATCAAAATTTAACCCAAATCAAATTTTTTTTTTCAAGCTTAGATATACTATCTCATAGAAGTTTAGAAACAAAAACCTTCACATCAAACTCCTATAGGTTTTTTTACTTTTTAAAAAAATTAATTTTTTTAATTATATTATTAAATTAATTAAAATTATTAAACTCATTCATTCAAGACAATGATGTAACTCTCGGATCCCATATTTCTTTTTCTCCTATAAAATCGTTATAAACTCCTAGACAATTTTTTTTATATTAAAAGAAATGTCTAAGAGATTATAACGGTTTTATATTAAAATAAAAATTAACCCGACCAGGACACAGTACAACATGCCACCGATCTACTATTTAACCAACCAGTAACAGCCTTAACTAGCAATTCCACGTGTCAAATTGTTGGCACCCCACGACAAATTCTTGCAAACCACCCTAACTGTTATGCTGGCCTGCTGCTTCCAATCTGCTATTACTTCTTCTGCTTCTGCAACACAATTCTTTCCATTGAAGGCTTCTTCTCCATTCAAGGTTTATTCTTCTAGTTTCTCGTAACATCACTCTTTCCTGTTGAATGTTTACTGTTATGCTGCAAAATAGCATTGATCTTCCGAGAAGGACATCAATCCGTAAATTTAACATAAAACGGCAGCACAACAAGCGCATCAAAGAGGGAGGGAGCCTTCTAGCCGATAAGAAAGCATCTCAAAATGACTGATTTTTTGAAGAGGGAATAAGGCACAGATGCGGATGTCGCCTCTTTTACACTTTCTATCCGGAAAATGCACAAAACTCAGCCTCAAATCGAGGAATAAACTAAGGCCTCGCTGAGTGACACTCACAGCCCACTAAGACCCTACCTACTATGGACAGTAGGGGGGTTTTCATTCACTCGATGAACGTGCAGCCAACTGGAAACGTGTTGGAGAAATTGGACCAGCAGGTAGGAAGGAAGGTCAAGACTTTCCTAGCTGTTTTTGTTTTTATTTAAGCCTTGAACACGAAGGAGGAATATGTTCTTAGAGCCGAAACACTACGTTTGGAAATGTCATGTAAACTGTATTTTTTTTTAATTTTTTTTTTATGTTTTTAGATATTTTTAATGTATTATATTAAAAATAATTTTTTAAAAATAAAAAATATTATTTTAATGTATTTCTAAATTAAAAATACTTTAAACCACAATCGTTATCACAATCTCAAATAAATTATATATCGCCAATAAAAAACCAACGGATACTATAGGACATTCTTTTAGGTTCTCATAATCTTCATAACAACATCAACAACAATAATAAAAATAACTAAAATCTAACCTCGATGAGTGTAGCTTAGATGGTCGACTCTAGGTTTGCTCCTTAGAGGTCACCAGTTCGAGTCTTGCAAACCTCAGGGTCACTCGGAGGTTTACATGGTCGTTAACTTTAAGGCCCGTGAAATTAGTCGAGGTACACACAAGATGATCTGAACACCCACATTAATAATAAAAAAAACTAAAATATGCTGGATAAATCTGAATCAAAATCTTGCATATAGTCTACAACATTCTATGCATGATATATGACATGTATGATTCAAAATCTCTAATATAAATAACAACAACTCATAATAGGATAAAAATCATATATATATATATATATATATATATATAATATTTAACTATCAAGTAGGTGGTCTAATGATAAAAACTTGGGATCAAGAGGTTTGTTTTTCCTATGATCTTAGGTTCGATCCATGTGATTGTTAATATTGATAGTCACTAGAAACTTATCTGATCGTTAGTTTTAGAACCCGTAAAGATTAATCGAGATTTGTACAAATTAGCCCGGACATCCCACGTGAATATATATATATATATATATATATATATATATATATATATATATATATATATATATATATTTGCCCTGAACGTGCAAACAATCCCTAATGAAACAAAATTAAGCGACTTAATATTTGTTAAATTCTAAAATCGGGGCCCCAAACTTTAATCCCTCTAAACTAATAAAACTGATTTTTTATTCAAAGCTAAGTATGAAATAAAATATTCATTTCACCCATTGATATCAACGAATTAAACAAGGACAAAAATATTTTTTTTTTAAAAAAAAATTATCATGGAATACTCCACAGTGATTTTCTCTCCAAGTGTACAGCGATTTTCCTACAAGGTTTCTTTTCTTTTTTTTGTAATTTGTAATGTGTAATTTATAGTATTTTTCTTTTCTGTGAGCTCCCAGGTCTCAAATTTCAAAAGAATTTAATCGGAGATAAGTGATTGGAATCGAAAAAAAAAAAAAAAACTGTACAAGTTCTCACCTACCGATTGCAATTGTCATCCTGTGTTGGTTGGATCGACAAGGTCTTCCCCCCCCCCCCCCCCCCCCCTTTTTTGTTTTGTTTTTTTTTTTGAAATGGCCATGGACAAGGTCAATTTTAACCAGCATCACAATAGATGGCCATGGACGATTACTTTGCGTTTCTTTATCAGTCCTTTGACATTAAAATTTATTTTTTTAATTTAATATAGATATTTAGATCAATTTGTACCCACCTTAATTAATTTTATAAATCCTAAAATTAATAACCATGAAAATCTTAATCATCATATAAACAACTACGTAGAAAAAATAAACATTTTAATTCTAATATCTTATAACTGACCACACCTGGATTCATTACACACGATGACAACACAAACAATCTTTTAAGGATTTTGAGCTAAAAATAGCTGTGGGAGGTTTCAAGCTACCTTCTCTCCTCTTCAGACACGACGATTTGACCATCCCTTGTTTCTCTCCCTCTTCCTTCCATAAATACAACATATATCTCGCTTATATACTGCACACCCTTCTCGCAAGGTTAGGATCATTTCCCTTCCCCTACTCTCTTTTCAATATTTCTGTGCCTTCTTCATCGACCAAGGTATGTTCTTTTTTCTTCTTTCCTTACAAAGAAGGTTTCTTTTCTTTATTTTTTCTTTTCCTTATTTTTTCTGATTCTTTGCAAATACTCACCGATCAAACTTTTTGATACTCTTTGTTTTTGTAGATATCACCGTACATTTCATAATGTTATGTCTTTTTCTGGGTTCTTGTGCACAGGCACAAATCCCAATTCTTTTTTTCTTCTTTTTTGGGTGGGAGAAACTTTGGTCCTAACTTTTGCTTAGATACTAAGAATTTTGAGCTAAGGTCAAGATCAGATATATATTCATCTTGAACTCCACTGAAGAGAAAAGTTGTTTAATTAAATTTGTGGTCCTGAATTCCTGAGAAGGATACAATAATTGGAGATCCATTTAAATGCAAACACAAACTAATCTTCACGATAAATCACCTCCGCGCCATTGAAGTTGATGATATTGATTCATTGTATTAGGTCTTAGTAACTTGGCACTGCAAGAACTGGTTTGGATTGTCAATCTCCTGTGTGGATGTTATTGATTCTTTGATGGCACTAGATCAGTGTCAAGTCATTTAGCTATTTATACCAACGAAATGTAAATGAATCCTAAATTGTATGAATAATATTGATCCATGGTCTGCATTCTCTTGGTCCCTCCTGGGCTGTATGTTTATACCATATTTAGACTTGCCTTGAATTGAGCTTTATCTAGCTCAGAATAATTTCCTGCAAGTTCAACAATCATCATCAGACATTGAAGTAACTTCTTCTTCTGGTTACAGATGAGTGATGAAACGAAAACACAAGAAAATGAAGTTGTTGAAGCTAAGCGCCAAGCACCCCGTCTGAACGAGAGAATCCTTTCATCTTTGTCAAGGAGAACTGTTGCTGCACATCCTTGGCATGATCTTGAAATTGGTATTTATGCAGAAGATGATCGTATTTGATGATCGTATTTGATTTACATTCAAGTAGAGTTGTGAAATTAATTATGCTCCAAAAAAATGTTGTCTGCAGGGCCTGGAGCTCCCCACATTTTCAATGTTGTAAGTCTTTCTTCTAACTTTATCTATCAAATAAGATTAAACTGCATAGACCCAACAAAAAAGATGAAATAAAGGACATATTTATGATGATATGAAAACTATTGCGTCAAATCATTTGTTTCTTTGCTTAAGTTTTCACTAACGTTCCTTTGCCCAAGAAACAATTGTGACTTGTAACTAGAGTGCACATTTGAGTGGTGATTTCCAAGCTCGTAGTTTTCATGGTGAAGTATTTTCTTGATTTTTTTCCCTTGAATTAAACAGGTGGTTGAGATAACAAAAGGAAGTAAGGTCAAATACGAACTGGACAAGAAAACAGGACTAATCAAGGTATGAATAATTCTGCATCCATCAAAATTGAAAAAAAATAGCCCTAGACTCTGGAATATGGAGGAAGTTCTTTACACTTTCTTTTCATATCAGTCATAGCCTTTTGTTTGTTTTTTCTGTCAAAATGAATGCTTAGGTCGATCGGATTTTATATTCCTCGGTGGTCTATCCCCACAACTATGGTTTCATCCCTCGCACATTATGCGAAGACAATGATCCCTTGGATGTTTTGGTACTCATGCAGGTGACTTGATTTCTATTTGATAGTTAATTTCAAATTCAAGATTCTGCTTAATGTTTTTCCTGCAAACCTAATGGTACCGTTTTTTAATTTCCCACTTTGTGATCCAATTGAATTTCTGATCTTAGTAGGAGCCTGTCCTTCCTGGCTGTTTTCTGCGAGCCAGGGCTATTGGGCTTATGCCTATGATTGACCAGGTAATCTTCTGGAATTCTAAAGCTAATTGAATCACTGATACTTAAAAGTTTACGTTTCTACCATTGATAATTCTTTCCTTTATATTGCAATTAAATTACCTTGTCATTTTGATGCAGGGAGAGAAAGATGACAAGATTATTGCGGTTTGTGCTGATGATCCAGAGTACAAGCACTACACTGACATCAGGGAGCTGGCCCCTCATCGTCTTTCTGAGATCCGCCGTTTCTTTGAAGATTGTATCCTTTCTCACTTGCATTAACCAGTGTTAATTTTAGCAAGTATTGTTTGATGTTTGTTTACAATGTGACGAGTACTGATTTCTTAACACACTTGCACAGACAAGAAAAATGAGAACAAGGAGGTTGCAGTTAATGACTTTTTACCTTCAAATTCGGCTGTTGAAGCTATCCAGTATTCAATGTAAGTTTCTCTAAACAACAAAAGGATTTGTGCTCAGTATCTCCTTCCAATGCCAGTTATCGAATTCGATGCAGTACCATTTTTTATGAACATTTATACATTGTTCGGTGCAGGGACCTTTATGCTGAGTACATTCTGCACACCCTGCGGCGGTAGACGCCTGACATGGCCGTGTTCCATGTTTTTCCACTGAGGGAATTCCTTTGATTGTAATAAGGGGATTATCAACCATCATTTAAGATTATGTTCAAACTTCAATTTGGACTTTATGTGATTTGAATTGTTTATGGCGCTTGTTTGTTTTAAACAATGCTGCAAGATCATTTATGTCAGTCTTGATCAAGGAGATTGGATACGATGAAGTAATCGTCAATAAAACTTTTGCTCTCCTTAGTAAGCCGAGGCTCTCCCTCGTTGCAAATAACAATCCAGTACAGAATGTTTCTGATACGGAAAGACTATGCAGCATTCTCTGCCCGAAAGAGCAATGCAAGGTCGTTTCATTTTGTGGGACTACCACCAAAATCTCAACGCATCATCAACATTCTCCACCAGGCCTTTTCTTTCAAAACTGTCCTTATCACCACCATTTAAAGTTCTAGAATTTAGAACTCTAGTGGTAAGCCTTTAATTCCATAATGGAAAGTTTTGATACCATCATTAATTTAGGGTTTTGTACGAGAAAATTTTATATTGGGATAATAAACAAATATATTATTATTATTTGTTTTTTTTTTTCAACCTTATCAAATAACAAGGATGGAAAATATAAATGGGGTGTCTTCTCTTGAAAATAGATAGTTTTATCATTGTAATAACCACGACAACAACAATACTTTTGCAAAAACTGCAATATTTGTTGATGTTTCATAAAGAAGAAATAAAAAAAAAAGCTCCTGAATTAGTTTAAAATATATTTTAAATCAGGCAATCTTGAAAGAAAAGCTAAAACAACTTATTGGTATTGCTCAAGAGGTTGATTAAACGTATTTATACTGGATTAAATTTTTAAAATTACAAATTCAATAGGTGGTCGAGACTTTGTTGTTAGAGATAACAAGACATCTCAACCTTGATTTGTTAGGTCTCGATAAGTTTTGTCTAGATTTTGAGATTTTATAAGAATACATCTCTACTAAAATTGGATTTAATATATTTAGAGTAAATTAGTGATAATATTACATTTATTTTTTTAGCATAGTCAAGTTTAAATTCTGAGAGTTTACTAGAGGGCAAGTTTTTCACCAGTAGAGGAGATTGAGGTGAGTCACTTTCTTTATTATTTTTGGAATGATTATTATTTTTGTATTATTTTTTTAATTACTAAGATTTTATAGGTTTCGAGAAGTTTTAGAAAAGTCCGTCTCAAAATTTATAAAACAGACATAACTTTTAATTTGACTCTTAAATCAAATAAATATTTTTGTATTATTTATGGTTTTTTATGAGATTAAAATCTCATTGTCATCAAAAGTGGAGGCTTTAAAATAATAACTAGAAGTTACTATTTAAAATATATAATATATTCTGATTTTTCTTTCTATTTAGATTATAATTTTTAATTTAATTAGAATTAAAAAAAGGTAGTTCGTGGTTTATCTGTCGAGAGCACACCAGATAATATGAGTTGACTGACAATGAGCAATGGATTTTAATTTATTTTTTTTCACGCGAGCAAAAACGTGGAACGCTAGAGAAAGAGAAAGGTTGGTCATTACAAGTTGCAACAGAGTAATTGAAAGACTGAAGATTCCAAGCTAGCTTTTGAAGCATGTATGGTTGACCATAATCAGAGCCAGTTTAAGCTTACGATGACACTTGAGTAATGATTAAGGGCTTTTATTAATCAATTAATTATGTTTTATAAAATGAAAATAGTCTCTATTTAATAAAAAATTCTAAATATAAAATAAAAAGTATTCAAGGTTATACTTGCCCGACATACATTAAAAATAATAATAAATTTTTTTAAAACATTTTAAAAAATCTCGATTATAATTTTATCTAATATGCCAATATAAGGTTTTTAAAGAGCGTTTGGAAATAAGGACCAATCCGTGTTTTAAAAAAATTTAATTTTTTTTTAAAAATTTTGAATCGTTTTGATTTATTGATTTTAAAAATAATTTTTAAAAAATAAAAAAAATAATTTTAATATATTTCAATATAAAAAATACTTTAAAAAATTTCTAAACATAATACTAGAAAAAAGTTAAGTGTGAGTGCGGAGAAGGTCACGACATGCCCCGTGCGTCATTATTATTATTATTATTTTTTTACAGCTAGCAATTAGTAGCTGCGTGGGTAATTAATTCCATGTACCTGGATTTCATGTAAAACAGATCGAGACTCTCTTCGTAAAAAGAAATTGATTTAAGGATATGGTGGTTCCAGATTATGATTTTATAAAGGTACACAGCCATGCTGGTAGGTCTCTTATCGAGAAAAACAAAAATTAGGATTCTTGATGGGCCTCTTTTTCAGTTTTAGCAGCCCAATAACATCGATGGTTACCATAGATCGGCCCATGTTTATTTTCAAGAACCCGGCTACTTATGTTATAGGCTAAATAAGAAAATATAGAACAGAAAAATGGGCCGATATCCGGGGTTCCAGCATGTTTATATGGGAAGCTCCGAATTCGCGGGCGTAAAAAGCAAGACTTCAACCAGTTTTCATCTGTAATCTTTCCTCTTTTTATAGCATTATTATTATTATTATTTTTTTAATATAAAAAAATATCTAAGTTATTGCTAACATGCTTTTCAGTAGAAAAATAATTTAAATTATATAGGAGCTGATGTGGCATGATCCGATCAACTTGACAAGCCTAAAAATAACTTAAACGACCCTTTAAAAATATAAATTAACTATAAATTTTTTTAAAATAACATTTTTTTTAATATTGAGATGTAAACTAATGTAAATGTAAGTTAAAGACAATAATAGATAAAAAACATAGAAATTTGATGAGCAAAGGGACTGAAAATATAAACTCCCAAATTTAAAGGTTTATTCTCTCTAAAATAATAACAATAAAGTATATTTTTTTAGGAGTTTCACCAAACCTTAAAATAGGTTAGAAACTCTATTTCAATTAAAAAACAAAAATAAAAACATTAAAAGATCCAAAATAAAGTAGAAATCCAAAATCACATGGGAAATACCAAAACTGGGGTTCCAAGTGGGATTTTTTTATATTTAAAGATCCAACGATTCACGTAGTAGCTATTATAGAGAAAATAGTCTCTGAAAAATTTTGTAAATATTTCAAATTAATTCAATAGCCGGATCAAAAGATATAATTCTTTTGACTCATCATTCTGGTCTAAGATCAAATTTTTTTTTGATTCTAAACTTGTTTTAGTGATTCATAAATATATTTGTTAGTCCATCTATGTAATATATTTAAGGTAAATTCTTGTAATTATATTATTTCAAAAACTTTTTTAAGACGTAAAAACTATAGAGTTTTATTCTAATATTTTATATTCATGACGCTGCGGTTGTTTAACTATTAATAAGATCCGTATAAACGTTTTCTCCTCCTAGTTTTTTGTGCTATGGAAAGAGTGGAAATAAAAACGCTGGCTCTTTGAATATTTTAGAGGTTGTTCATAAAAATTATAATACTTCAATATTTTGAAAAATTAGAGTCAGAAAAAAAATAATAATTAGAGTTTCCTATTCAAATATAATATTTCACCAGCCAAAAAATTAACTATAAATTTGTAAATATTGAGTTTACAAAACACATTCTGATGTTATTCATATATAGTTCTTCTTCACAACTTTTTTATTATCTTTCAAATGAAGAAAATATATGAAGAATATAATTTTTTTTCTTTTATAAACAAATTTTTTTTAACAATCTAAGATTAAAATAAGTATTCTTATATTTAGTTAGTTTCATAAATTTAATTTTTATTGTAAAAATAAAATAAAGATTTTCTTTTTCCTTTTTAGAGTTAATAAAATATTTTTTATGGTAATTTCTAATTTGAATAAAACAATATTAATATTCTACAAAATATTAAGATCACTATTATAAATTATGATTTGGACTTTTTTTATGAAAAATAGTTGTAATCTTGATGTATATCTTATTTTTATGTAAAAATTTCTTCATTATCAATAAATAAACATGTTTTACAAATTTTTAATTGAAAAAAAATAAAAAAGAAAAACTAAAAAAGAAAATTAGAAAATAAAAAATAGAAAAGGAAAATAGTTTTCAATTAGGGAACAAACCCCTGGAGAGTACTGTTCAGAATTTAAAGTATTACTCCAATTTTCTAAAAAAATAACTTAGAAAGAAAAAAAACTGAAACTTCATGTTAGAATGTAAGTGTGTTTGGTGACAAAAAAAAACTATTTTTCTTTTTTCATTTTTTTTTCTTTTCTAATTTCCTTTACAACAAATTGTTTTTTTAAAAACTGTTAAGTGTTAATTTATTGAAAACAAAGATGATTTTTTCACTGAAAATTACCCTTTTGAATTTCATTCTGAATTCAACTTAAAATTACAATACGAAAACTAGATCCAATCATCAAAAGTTGCTAGCTGATTTTCAATTTTAATGAAAAGAAAAAATTTCCGCCCCGCTGTCTTAACATTTGTTTCTTTGGTATGCCTGCCGCGGTATAATTTGGTTGATGGAAGAGTAAAACCTAGTTATACTTTTCGTATTAGGGTTTTACTGCGATACAGAATTACTTTTTATCCTTTGGATTTCACTCATTTATTACAAAACACTGGATCAAACCATAAGCCACTAACCGCCGGTTGTTTAACTTAGCCAGTAGCCATTCCACTTCTTCCTCTTTCCTTCAAAGATCCAAACGAACATAATTTCTAATTACATGTGAAATCTCCTCACGAAAAGAATTAATTAATTAATTTATTTATGAAACAAGCAAGAAACTCAAATACCTCTCTCTTAAAATCAATGGTTCGTAACATCCAACTCCCTAACTTTCCTTTGAAATTAATCCCATATCTCTTGAAAGATCAGTCTGCTAAATTTCAAAACAAAACGGCTTTACTCTGCTTCTCTAGCTAGGCTCAAATTAGAAATTAAGAATTCATGGGCATTGATATACAGCTGAATGGATGTTGTCAAGTAAAAATAGTAAACAATAACAATTAGTCAATCACAAATCAATTCTTGATTTATGATTTATCGAGAGAAGAAGAGAATGAAATTCGCTCTCTTTCCCTCTCCTGTACAAGTACGCAAGTTAACAAGAAAGTAGAAACTAAATTACACTGTCTATGAAAGACTTTCTATATCGAAGAGAAATATGTTACAAGGTAATGATTTAATCTATTCATTTTATAAAAAGAAGAGTGAAACTATGAAATATATTTTATATTGTATTATGATATGGTTTGAAAGTTATGGTCTCGGTTGGTAGATTGGTCATGACATCAATGAATCTTGTCTTAGTCTCTAGATGGTGTTTTTTTTCTTATTGTGGAATGACATTATAGTTAATATGGACTATTAATCGTATGCTAAAATAAAATGTTAACGTGTCTGCATATAACAATCCAGGACCTTCTAGAATTGGTGGAGTTCTAAGAGATCATGGAGATAAATATCTTTATATTTTCTTTTGTTCTATAGTTAATATGAACTCCAATGAAACTGAGTTCTTGGCAATTCAAAAAGTAATACTTTTGAATATTGATTGCAATTATGTTTTTTCAAATCAATGGGTCATTAAATTTGATTCTTACAATGCTATTACTTGGATTAAAGGAAAAAACATCATGTGAACATTATCATTGAATTCAATGATATTTTCATTGCATGCAATTTGATTTTTTATGTGTTTTTTAAGCATGTTCATAGAGAGAAGAACTTGGTTATAACTTTTTCATTGAGAGTCTTCTTAAATATGATTATGATAGATAATTTTGTTTTTTTTGTGAGTAAATTCTCTAACTTTTCAAGGGTGTTATTTTCTCTTCTCTGGCCATGTTGTTATTGACTATAACAGCTAATTTATAAAACTCGTGTTTTATTTTCTATATATATATATATATATATATATATATATTGCACTTTAAGAAGGTTTTTTTATTTTATTCTTAGCACTAGTGGGGAGGGGGGAATATTGTTAATGTAGGAGGTGACGTCTAGATATTCATTTTCCAAATTCCCTTTCCAATTGCTCGACGAATCCAAAAGGAATTTGAAGTCTTTTAGTCGTAGGGAGACTAGACATGGAAATCCATTGGGTTATATGCAGGCTTTATATCATGTGAACCGAATCGATCACATGCATTGTTGACAGGATATTAAACCTCTCAAAAGTGTCATCATCGTGCATGCTCTGCCGTATCTCCAGCCAAGACCCCACCCAGCTTTTAAAGTGCATGTGGATCATGCTTCGATCACATATATAATCGGACTCTAGCTCAATTATCAGGTGGTCGGGACCGTCCATTCAGTGCCGTAGCTAGTTCTTAAATCTCACTTTCATTACCTGGCTTATGCCCTACAGTACCACCACACCAAATCAATATCTTAATTTCCTCTCAGAGAGAAAATAAATAAATCCTTTTCAAGTTACCATGACGCAGAAAAATGTTTTTCTAACCAAAACAGTGTGCCATATTGATCAGCCTATGGGATCCAAGCAATGTGTACTTGTCAAACTGCTAAAAAAAGATTGTGTGTGTGTATATATATATATAAATGCAATTAATGTAATTATATATGCCTAATAAATCATATCTGCCCAGCTGGAAATAGAATTAATTGCATTCAGGTGCATGATAGTAATTAACAAAAACATTAAAAAAAGTTGAAGGTTAATTTTGCACTCACTCAAGTGTGTGTCAGTCAAGTGTGTGTTTCATGGTATGGTATAATGGATGATTTTTTAAAAAGTATTTTTTAATTTAAAAAATATTAATTTTTTATAATAGTACAACAAAATTAGTATAAAAAATTATTTAAAAAAATATTAATATAATATTTTTTAAGATAAAAAACCCTAAACTATGGCAATGCCAAAAGCAAAATTGCCGCATGGACCTTTTCTCATGGGTGTTTGAGAGTGTGGTTGTGGTTGTTTTTCAAAGTATTTTTCACTTGAAAATATATCAAAATGATATTTTTTTTATTTTTTAAAAATTATTATTGACATCAGCACGTCAAAATGATCTGAAAATATTAAAAAATATTAATTTAAAATAAAAAATAAATTTTTTTAAATTTTAAATTTTTTCAAAAATATTTTTAAAATGCAAAATCAAACCGTTCTTATTGGGCATTTCTTAGGTTTTTTTGCTTAGCTGTTGAGCCCTTCTTATTTTACCCTGCATTTCGCCTTTTCTAAGAAGCTAATGGTACGTAGTGGTATTCCACGTAATTTCGTTGCACAAATGCAAGCTTTAATAAACAATTAACAGTATAACTAAAAAAGTTAAGGTGAAAATATTGTTAATACTAACAGTGAACCACTTTAATCTTCTTCTTTTTTTCATTCGTATCCTTACCTTTTTTTTTTGGGATTAGATTCTTTTGCTTTCTATTTAATGACTGATAGATAAAATTTGTAAAAGAAAAACAAAATTCAAAGAGAGGATGAAAATGTAAAAGGCAAAGAAGCCACATGACTAATAAGAATTTTACGCGGAAAGTTATTTTGGTTAGAAAACTTATTTTTTTTTTATTTCTTGGTGTGAGATAGAAAAAAGAAATTAACTTATCAAAAAAAAAAAACAGTTATTAGATAACCATATTCTGATACCAAAACATAAGATTTTTATATCAATAGGTTCTTTTTCTTGAGAGCAATTCAATGAAGGTGTTAATTTTTTAATCTTTAATTTGCCAAAAAAAAAAATAGACCGGGAGTGAGAAAGATTTTTTTTTGTTTTAATTGTGTGTTTTGGACAAATTTCAAGGTGTTTTGAGTTGCTAAATTAATTTATGGATATTATAAGGATGTTTGGTAGGTGTTTTTAGCCTGGTAAAAATAGTCTGAAAATAGATTTTTGAATATTATAAGATATTATTATTATTATTATTATTATTATTATTATTAAAAGAAGTGTATCATTCACCCTTTTATTTTTAAAAAAAAGCTCGAGTGTATGTGCTTGACTTTGCAAGTCCGCGCAAGGCTCTTATCTCTTAATGAGCTAGGTGCTGACCCACTAAAGCTCAGCTGCATAACTTCTTTTCTTTAGTCCTATTTCTATTTTTTTTGAATTTTTTTATTCAAGGGTTTGAAATACAATTTGAAATATATCTTAAATATATTTGTTTTAATATTAACATGATATTTGTTTCTAGCCTTTCATGATTTGTTTTTGTTTTCAAGTTTGTTTATTTTTTTGGCTTTCTCTGCAAATCTTTTATAATAACATTGAAAACAGGTTTCAAAAAATTATAATGTATTATTTTTATATATCTAATACATCTACGGTATAATTATAAAAATGTTATTATATTTTTTATGATTCTCATAATTTTTTGGTCCAGCAAATAAATATTTTGATAAATAAATTGCTAATAAAAAATTAAATCTTAAATAGCACCCTCTCTTCTATTATTTCTAATGGAAATGATATGGGAATCATTCAAGACACTTGGAGATGGATAAGGAATCCTAGTTATGTGTTTGGTATTGTGGTAGTTTTTGTGGTTGTGATTTGAAAAAAAGTATTTTACAAAAAAGTATTTTTAGTTAAGGTTGGTTTGGTATTTATATATGTTTGGTTAAAACCATGGTTGAAATTGAGGTTGAACAAAAGGTAGTTTAATGTATTTAGTTAAAAGAATACTTTTTAAATTGAGGTTATATATATATATATATATATTGATGATTTTTAATTTAAATATTGTAAATTTAACTACTGCTATTACATCATGAAATAAATAATACTTATATCAAATATTTTTTATTGTTCTATTAAACTATATACAATTTCATCACGTACGAAATCTATCCGACAAGGACTAAAGTTTCTTTGGTTTTTTAAGCGTGCAACAACATCATGTAAAATATCATCAGGAACAAAATTAGGATTGCGATTAAATTTTGCAAATGTTACGTCATCAAGCGATCTCATTCTAATTTTTCAAATAAAACACAATTAAAAATAAAAATAAAAATTAAATTTTTTTTATTAGGTTAGACCCGGTTCAATGCATTTAACTTTGGACCGGACCCGGTCCGGCCGAAACAGTGGAAAGTGACTTCATTGTTCACGTGAACAGTAGAAAATGAATTATAATTCACTCTCTACTATGTCCGTCGTTCACTTAAGTAATTCAGTCTTTACTGTGTCCGTAGGTTTGTGAAAAACAGCTAAGAGCTGTTTTCCACAAACACGTGGTTTTAACAAAATTTAAATGAATCCCATATAAATAATAAATTATGTTTTATAATTACCAAACATTTAATATCTACAATATATTTTAAAAACTGCCACAACGGCGGAAATAAACGAATTCTAAAGGTATGTGTATCCCGCACTCTCCCTCTTTTCTAACTACATATCGCATGTTCATTTCAATCGAACACCATCATTTGTCATTATATTTTCAATAACAATTATATATATATATGTTTGCAATAACTTTGGTACAGAAGAAACATGATGACGAGAGGTATGCTAGCAAGAGGGCATCTTGTGCGAGTTCCATTGCTAATTAATTAATTACGTACTTGTGTGGATCAAGTAACACAAGGCGTCAAATGTTTCATTTGTCTGGTGGGCAGTTTTAGGAGGAAATTCTAAAATATATAAATGAGCATGTACGTACGTAGTTGTAAAGGATTAACTGAGTGTTAATTAATTCGCGCGCTGCACACATTTAAATCTGCCTAATTTGTTGGAATTGATTAAAATATGGGATTGTATTTCATCATGAGCTCTCAAATTAAATGGCAGTTCAAACTAATTCATATACATGTATGATAAAAAATTAAAACGACGAATGATAATCTAATTTGTCATTTTTTGGTCAAAAGATTAGGCTTAAATTTATGTGAAGAAATTTCATTAATTTGGTTTAATTGCTGAACATTTAATTTTAATTAATGAACTATATAAATCCAATTGATTGTTTTATAAATCTTATTATTTACATGTATTCTTCTCTACATAAGAGACATCTTATTGATGAATTATAGAAAGGCGACAAGAATTGCAATTCTCATTCTTCTCTCTCTTTCTCTCTCTCTTCTCCTGTTCCTTTTCTCATTCTTCCCACCTCCTTTCTTTTCTCTTCTTTTCCTCCTCTTCTTTCTTCCATTCTCTCTTGTCCCGCATCAGTAACGTATCTTTAGTTCCTGTTTGAAGGTGTGATATAATCTCAGACACCTTTCTAATCTCCGAGATAGTGCAATGAATAGTACCCCATACATATGAGAAAGTGAAGAAATCTTGCTCTCAAGTTTGAAGATGTAAATAGTGCTAGGCACATCTTTTTGTAAAATTGTCAGTGATCTATAATAAAAATCCCATTCGCGCACACTTGGAACTCTACAGAATCGGATGGGGGTAAAACCTATGCTAGAAACCCAAAACTGGGGGTGGATGAGTGTGGTAGCTAGCTAACTAGGCTTAGCTAGGCTGCTTTTGAGGTGTAAAACAAAAGGGCAAAACAAAGGAACTAATTAAAGGAAATCCTATATATAGTGCTAATACCTACTACTCTTCTTTTTTTTCTTGGTTACTAGCATTTATTAATTTGCACTGAAAAGGTGATGAAAAAAGAAGAAGAGACCAATATTAAGTCAGTAGAAGAAAGAAAATTTATTAAAATGATAGCTGCCTAGCTAGCTAGTGGCTAATAGGATGAAGAAAAAAAAGAAGAAGTGAGCAATATTAATACCCGTTTGTTTTTATATTTTAAAAATATTTTTTAAAAAATTAATTTTTTTTTTATTTTTTTAAATTAATATTTTTAGTATTTTCAGATTATTTTAATTAGCTAATATCAAAAATAATTTTAAAAAAATAAAAAAAATATTATTTTAATATATTTTCAAATTAAAAAATACTTTGAAAAGTAACCGCAACCACATTTCATTTCTAAACAGGTCATAAGTCCATGGAAGAAAGAAAATTTATTAAAATGATAGCTGCCTAGCTAGTGGCTAATAGAATGAAGAAAAAAAAAGAAGAGAACTTAGTTTATTTTTGTGTTTTAAAAGTGTTTTTAAAAATATTAAATTTTTTTTGTTTTAAATTAATATTTTTTGATATGTTCAGATCATTTTGATGTGCTGATATTAAAAATAATTTTTAAAAAATAAAAAAAATATTATTTTAATATATTTTCAAATAAAAAATATTTAAAAAAACAATTATAATTACATTTCTAAACAGTATCGGTCAGCAGAAGAATGAAAATTTATTAAAATGATAGCTGCCTAGCTAGTGGCTAATAGGATGAAGAAAAAAGAGGAGAAGGGAATCGGCAACTCATTAGCCATAATTTTGAGGCTGTTGAATTATGAGACTTTTTCGTGAGTATATATTATGGATTTCTGTTCGTATTCTTATTTGTCTGGCGGCTCCCATCACAAAAGCAGCTGGGGAAGGTTTCATTCATGGAATAAAAGAATGAAAAGAACCGGCAACTTTACCAACAAACGCAAACAGACGAGCAAGTTCATAAACATTTATTAAGCATTGATGTCTTTTTTAAGTGGAAGAAGTTCGAATTTTAAACCTCTTAAAAAAAAACATTTTTTATTTTATTTATATATATAAAGGGAATTTGGCTCTAGACCGGCCACTAGTTGAATTATCTTGGTATAATCGCTTTAATTAAAAAAAATATATTATTAAAAACCACATAAAATCAAATTGTAAAGAACTAAAACAATAGAATTAATAAATCTTCATCAATTGAATCACAAAATCACAAAATAAAAATATAAAATCATAAAATAAAATTTAAAACTATATGTATTAAAAAAAAAGTGACAGGATACAAGTTGAGTGATAGATTAGATGCACCCACATCAATTAAAAACTTGGTCGGATTACATATATATCTAATTAGATCCGATCAAAATTGTGTTAAGATTATATTCAACCAGATCAAGCGATGGTTAGACATCCTTAATACTCGCCTGCGTCGTATCGGGTAAAATTGCCATTAATATTGATGTACCGAGCAGTGAGCAGGAATTGCCTGGACTATATTTTTTATTCTTTACTTAGTTTCAGCAAGTTTGGAACCAATATATATTTTTTAAAGCGATGGCACTTGAACCAGCTAAAGGAAGGCATGCAATTCTGTGGTTACCTGTAGGCGGATCGATAAGATTAGAGTCTGCGAGTATATACACGTATGGTGGAAAAAGGGGAGAAAACTAAAAAGAGACACCACAAACATGAATAAATGAAAGGCTAGCTAATCTAGCCATGGGCTCTGTGTCATCTAATGAAGAGGGAAAGCGATTTAACAACCAGAGAGGCTCAACGGTTTCTTACAGGGGCAGAGGTGGGACAGTAGACTGCTAGTGTGGCTGTGTGGGGTTGTAGAAGAAGAAGAGGCTAGCGGTGAGGCTAGCGGTGGCTAAGCTCTGGCTCTGGACTGTAACACACACACACGTATATATGCTGCTGCTGCTGCTGCTAATCCTATTAGTTCTTGTAGCCCCCACTTGTTTCGTGCCCATAATATTTTTCAAAAGGAATTATTTGGGTATCGTCGCCCCCATTCAAGTTCCTTTCCAAGCTACCTGGTTGATCTGCGTGTGTCCCCCTCCCCTTACACATGGGTCCACTTAATAGTCTCTCCCAATTGCTATACCATTATTTAACCCTCAAGTAGCATAGCCCTCATGAAATTTGTCTATCACCCTATGCTACTTAGTCCTAGACTCTGGGGCATGCCAGTTGTTACCATTATCATCCTCACGAAAGGGATGCCACTACTTGATGGAGACCCATCCTTGTGTTTCTATATGCTATGGTTACTGATATAATATTGTCTTTTCTTCTTCTTTTTTTTTAAAAACAAAACAAAATGAACACCATCGATCCCATTGTCTCGAGGAGTTGTGGTGAAGAAATATCAAAATTTAGTTTACTATCTGGTTAGCTAATTACTCCCGGCCCTCTTCTTGAGCTATATATGCATATATTTCTCTCAAAACTGGACTAGCTAGATGCCATAATTTAAGCATCTCAAGTGTTCCTTGCACCATGCTCTTGATTGTATCTCACCAGGTTGAACGTAGCTAGTCTCTATGTGGTATTTTACACGGCAACTAGCTCATGGTCAAAAATCAGAACACAGAACCAAGGGGCGGTACTTGCATTCTTGATCAGTGGAAGAGTTAAGAGAGAAGGGGACAAAAAGCCAGCGCAAGAATTATGAAACAAGATAACCGCCAACTGGATCATAGTGCAAGGGTGTGTGTTTTTGTGGCTGGATCTCCAGCTAGTTAGGAGTGGTCCAACCCTAGCTAGATATTTTTTTTGAACAGCTACCGGCCTATTCTGTACACGTATATAACAGTTGCAAATTGAAAATCTGCAATTAATTGCAGCCCCTAAACACTATTAGCATATATTAGAGTGAGCAAAACCACACTAGCATTCAGCTTAATAATCAACCATGTCTAAATGGGCAAGCATGAGGAACTTTCATCTGAATAAATGATGAAAGAGAGGGCAAGGAGGTCCCCAGTAGGGTTTTTTCATAGGCTTTATCTTTAGCTCTAAAAAGGGCACCCCCCACCCCCCACCCTTCTCCCTATGGACTTTGATGTTAACTCATGATATATCCTCGAAAGTCTTGGTAACTATTCCTTACGATCTGTTTGTGTATAACCATGTATAATTACAATATTTATGAACTGAGCTGCATGTGTACTCCACGTATAATACACACACAACCACATGTGAAACGAAGTAAGTAACTAGGTGCATAAGTACTGGTTAAGGTACTAAAGAAACACTACTTTTGTTCATTCTAGTGCTTCGGTAATGGCCTCCTTACCCTTGGAACAAAATAGTATAAAAATAATTAAGTACTGCAATATTAATACGGATTTAAATATTTCATATATACTATAAGAATAATTTTAAAAATAAATAACAATAACAATAAAAGTTAATATAATCAATAGTGATGTATGTTTAATTGAATGCATGAATATACGAAGTTTTGAAAGAGAACGTACGATAAGTATCATGTTATTTATATTTGCTTAACAATGAAATATATTTAGACATCTAAAAACCAAATTCTCTTGATAATTATTGTGATGATCATATGAAAGGATTGGTGATAATTTCTTTTTTCTCTTTAATTTAATTCTTACTATATATCTCCCTTTAATTAATTTTTTATTTGTGATAAAATTAAGAAATACTACTATCATATTTTTGTAATACAAAATAAAAAAAGAATTATTATATTCTTATTTTGATTTAAAATATTTTTTTATATAAAATATGATCATTTATTTTTATTGAAAAAAATATTAATTAAAAAAATATTAAATTAAAGTTCTAATTAGTTATATACTAAATTATTTGAACTTGTAATTTTTTTTTAATAATATTTGAACCACGTTTTTTCTTTAAACACAAATTATTCCTTAACAAATCCTAATCGTGTCTGCAGCATATCATGGCCGTGCCTTCCGCATATTCAAGTTTAAATTTATTTTTTATTTTTTCATATCCCCACATATTTGATACGCATTAGATTATGTCCACCGAATGTCCTTCCAAACCATTGAAACTTTTTTCCCTTATCATGTCCTTCCAAACCATTGAAAACCTTTGTCAGAAATATATCAAGAAGAAGAAAAGGAAAAAAGCGCTTGAAAACCAAAGTTTTCTGCTCTATGACGACAACCTTTTGTTTGTTTTTGATTAACAAGGAAAAAATGAGGGAGGTGTTATTGGCAATCCTCAATGATTTATCCCCACACACACCTATATTTTTATTATTTTAGTGATCACTTAGATGCCTTTTTTTTTATTATTAATATGCTACCCGTTAATTGTTTCTATTTTCTAAAAAATATATATAATAGAAACTTATTAAAAAAAAAACAAGTAACAACCTTATAAAAAGCATAAGAATTTTAGACCTCAAATATTGAGAGAAGATTATTTATTCTATAACAACACTACACACAGAAAAGAATAGGTTTACGAAGAAGGAGAGAAAGAGATTACATGAATTAAAGTGCAGAAAAATAAAAATAAAAAACTAGTAAAGAAAGCTGTAAAAACTAGAAGAAAGATAAAATTGTATTGAAATTACATATGCGAGGTACGTTGATCATCATTCACATTGACTGCATGAACCTTTATATATTAGCATAAATTTTGAATTATATTTAAATATGTAAATCCTAGCTAATCCTATACAAATATTAGTATTGGGTAAAGATATTTTATTGAATTATAATACAAACTAAACTTCTTCTCTATTGATATCACGTGAATTATAAGTTAATCTTGTGATTTTTTATTAGTTATTTTGTTAATAGCTCCCACTCTGAATAAAATTAGTCCTTCTGCTTCTCTATGCATGTTCAAACTTTTATGATCTATTGCTTTTTCTTCAACGATTATGATCCTACTCCTGCTTCTTTAAATCTCTTGGCTAATCAGGACTATTTTAGTATATGTTGTATTCTAGTTTTGACGTATTTGCTTTTGACTTAATTCTCTTTTAGGGTTTAAAATTAAAAATTAAAAGGTTATGGATTAATTTTGATCAAAAATATGATTCGTCAATTGTTGGAAGAATCAATGGCTAAAGTGTATGAATGGTTTTCCTAAGATCTAGAAAAAATAGATCTTTAGGATAATTTTTATTAGATTTTTTTTTCAATTTCACTTTCTAACAACTTGATCTTCTTTTATTCATTTACTTTTTTTTTTAAAAAATTATTATTTAATATTAGGTTATTTATGAATTGAACCTCATAATTTTTTTTAATTTCTTTTTATAAAGTTACTCTGGTCTCATGAATTTAGTTGTTTTCTCGATTTCTATTTTCAACATCGGATCTGCTAGAAATGAAGCTTTGTAATTTTTATTTTTATTTTTTTATGAAGTTATCTTGGTCTCATGATCCAGGTCGTGGGTTTAATAGTTTATCCTATGTTGATTTGGGTTGGTTTTTTTTCTTTTTTTTTTTCATCTTTCAACTTTGGGTTGACTAGAAATTGAGCTTTATATTTTTTTTATTTATTTTTCATGAAGTTATCCTGATCTCATGACTTGAGTTGCTGGTTTACAGGTTGACCGGGTAGTTTTTTTGATCCTTTTTTAATTTAATATATATTTTTTAAATTTCATCATTCAACATTAAGTTGATTAGAAATTGACATTCATAATTTATTTTGATTTTTTTATAATGTTATATTGGTCTCATGATCAAGATCAAAGATTTGACAAGTTAGACTAAGTTGATTCAATATGTCATTATTTTAATATTTTTTTTAAAAATATCATCCAATATATTTTCATATTAATATTTTAAAAAGATTTAGTCCAATATATATATATATATATATATATATCATATTTTGAGTTTATAATTAATTATTTATTATTATAGAATATAAAAGTAATCAATGCTTTAATATATTTTTATCTTAAAAATATTGATCTGATGTGCAACACATCATATATCAATAATCTAGTAGAATTAAGGAGTAGCTAAACTGTATCGGTGTCCCTTTTTTTCCTTAAATAAGCTTCGAGTTCAATAAAAAAAAAAAAATGAAATATAAGTGGTCGCATCTCCACATTCCAGAGAACTTCACAGTCGTAGTGTTTGATATTTGCCCATGGATTTGTAGTTCTTGTTGATTAGTTGCAATGATGAGTTATAATTTAATTAGCCGCGGAATGAAGGGAGTGAATTCTATATAATTACAAGCATGGAAGTGAGCGAAAATGGCTAAAAGAGGGGAATAATTTTCGAGGTATATATATACGTGGATGAGATGTGTGACTCAGGGTAATAATATTCTGAGCTCGATTTTTCTATGGATTTTGTAGGTAATATAAATGTTTTATATAAATGTGGGAGAAGCTTTTGCAGGTAATATAAATGTTTTAGGGAAAAGAGAGAGAGAGAGAGAGAGGAAAGCTAGAACTGCCTTTAAGAGTATTTTCTTCAATTAAAATAAAACAGGGTCTTTTCGAGAGTGTGAATATCGCTTCCTAGAAAATGAGTGCATATATAGATAGGCCTTTTATGTGATTGTAAAATTGAAAATAAGTTTTATCACATTTAATTTTTTCAACAGATGTTTTTAAAATTTATTTCTGTATAAAAAGCCTAAAAATATTTTCTTAACGATGAAATCACATAATTTGTTGTAGGGTTTTAATTCTCTAAATAAAAAAAGGGTAAATGGCAAGTTTTAAATGTATTGAGGAGGCCCTATAAGAATATAATTCAAAATATAAAATTCTTTAAAAGAAAATTTTGAAAATTGAATTTTATCAATCTTAGCAAAACACGATAGAACTCTCATTTTTCATTTATTTCTTAAAATTGAGTTTATCAATGCTTTTTCCAATTACTAATGCAAGAGGACTAAACGACATTTTTAAAGTGGATATTCGGAGCACTAATTCATAAGTTGTTATTTAATTCCAACCGTGATGTTTGTACACTAATTAATTGAAGGAAGTGAGTCAACATCATAGCCCTTGCATCAAGTATTATTGAATCATTAACTAATATTTTAAAAGATGTGAGGAAAGTACTCTGATATTTCATTTCATGTTGCCTACTTGTAAGGGATGTAATCAAAAAAATAAAATTAAGGGTATAAATTTAGAAAATTATTCTACAGAGATCAAATTTTAATTTGTTTTATGTTTTGAGCTAAAACTATAAATATTGTTATGGAGCTAGAAATTTCTTTTTCCTTATAGGGGTCAGAGCCTGTCAGTCTTCTGTTTCTGTTATTACCTATATTTATATATTTCCTGGATAATACTAGTTTGTATGCATTTTTTATGCTACGGGGGGACTTAAAAAAAATTTAATTCTCAAGAATTTTTTTGTTGTTATTATTAAATCTATAAATTAAGTCATTTTCAATTTTTATTTTTATAAAAATAATTTTTTTGTATCAATATATTTCTTGTTTATCTTTGTTAGCATAATGGTTTGAACCATAAGCTTTTTTTTTTCCTGTTCTTTTTAAATTATGATTGGTAAAGTAAGTTAAAAAAATAAAAATAGTATATCCATATTTTATGAAAGCTAAAAAAATTATAAATATGATAAAATCATGTTTCAAAACTATGTAAATATTTTAATAATAAACCACTACTTTCAATCACATTTTCATAAATAATTTATTATTAGTATTATTATTTCCAAATCAAATGCATAATAATTGAGCAAAAAATATTAAAATAAAAACAAAAACTTATAATAGTATTTACGAATTATATAAAAAATAAGAGTAAGTGAATTTAGTAAATGTTTTATGAAGTGTAAAAAAAAACAAAATCCAAAGAAAAAAGAAGAAGAAAAAGCAATCACAGGGATATACCCAACATTTGGCCCAAATACGGGTGCGTTGTCCACCCCTTACTATTTTGAAAAAATATAATAAACAATATGTCATCTATCATAACTTGAAAAATAAGCACACCTTCCAGCTTTCACACTCGTGATGTCTTGTTTGTCATGCACCGACTAAGCTGAGAGTTGGATTTGTTCTAAAACAATTAAAAATATATATTATGATACATCACTATTTATATAAACAGGAAACCATAAGAAACCGAGTTCCTTAGTGTTATGGGTTAACATATACATAACCTTGTACATTTAGTACTGAAGATTTAATTCCTCGTAAAATAAGTTCATAAAAAAAATACAAGAGCATGAAAACATGTTTATTTATTTATTATTATTATTATAAAAAAAATATTAGAACATGAAAACATGTTCATAAAAGATATTTGACATTCTTTAATCATACAAAACTCATCTAATTTTTTAATAAAAGTATACATAGTTGATTTAATTTCTTGATTATTAAGTGATTGATCAATGTGTTTTATATATGTTATTTTTGTCTGAATCCATGTTTAAAAAGGGCAAAAGTTGGGTGATAACCCAACGTCTTAGGGCTCAGTTTCACGTTGAGTTCAAGTGCAAACGAGTTTGGTGAGCTGTTAAACCCATTATCTTTGAGCTCAGCATATGTATACGTGGATCTAATATGTGGGTCTAACGAGATGCTAGATCCAATATCCTTGGACTCAGCTACGCGCTGAGCCTCAAGTGTATGTGAGTTTGACAAGCTACCAGACCCAATATTGTTGGGCTTAGTTATGCGTTGAGTCCAAGTACATTTGAGCCTGAGAGTTTCTCAACCTAACATCCTTGAGCTTCGTTATGTACCGAGCCTAATTACATATGGTTCTGACGAGCTGTCAAAACCCAACATCTTTGAACTTAACTATGTACTGAGCCCAATTACATATTGATCTAACGAGTTACCAAACCTAACATCTATGGACTCGACATCATGCCAAACTCAAATGGATATAAACTAATGATCTTTTCAGGCCCTATATTCAGCCATGAGATTTCGTTTGTTTATTCTTGTGATCCTTAACATAAAATGTTAAGTTAAAAATATTCATCTCTCAACACCCTTAGATGTATAAAAATCTTCCAAACCTACTACTTTTCCATCAATATTAATAATGTATAAGATATATTTATCTCTCATTGATACTATAAAAAAAACTACTTTCTAATTCCTTCTCTTCGTAAAAAGACAAGACTTATGGGCTATAAATACCTCATGAATCCTTTAAACTCCAGGTTCACAAATCTCTATTCTTTATCGCATTCATATTTTCTAAGCATCTCTCTCTCTATAATAGCATTTCAATCTCTTTCTAAAAAGATACTTACTTAAACATCTAAGAGTTCATAATTCTATCAAAAGAGATATTTTGCATGTATCGGTCACCGACCATCTTAGCTTACTAGGCACCGACCACCTGGTTAGAAAGAATGTATCAGATTGCTAGGACCAAGAGATCAACCGATTATTCAATATATAAATCTTACTCTTAAACTTCTTGGATATTTTTGGGACATCATTATTAAGCATTCAAAATGCTCCCATGTACATCTTTAGACTTTAAAAATACATGGATAAAATTTAATTTCAAGTATCTTCAATATCACTGGCTTAAATATAAGATGTGGATAAATGTTTTTTTATGGGAGATGTGCATAGATTTTATACGATTTTTGGTTCTTTTATCATCTCCTACGTGCAAAAAATAGAACAAAAATGACGATAGCCATCAATTCTTGAATAAAATAAATAAGGAATAATATAAAGTATACTAACATTATACAAGGTACAAACAAAACATGATCCTTACATTTTAAAGTGAAGAATCTGAAAAATAAATTTCAGTAAGTTCTAGTTTTTTAGAAATTTAAAAAGACGTGTTTTTAAGTTAGGAAGATTTACTTTCAATTAAAAACACGTGATTTATTTTATATTTCAAAAAATGGAAAACCCTTAACTAAGTAATTTAGTAAACACATCAAAGAAATTTAAACTATATGAGATTCTTGAGAATAATGATTAAACTACAAACCTTCCATCACCTTGAAAAGGAAGATAAAAATACTTGAAATGATTTTGAGAAGTACTAATTAATATATCTTTACCCATTCATATCTTTTAGATATAAATGAAAAATAAAATTGATGCAGTCCTTGTATGTATTAACCAGTCTTCTTTTTTTTCGTTCTTTTTATCTCTACTGCAACTTGGTGTAGTAACTATCAAAGCAATATCAGGTCGTTAGCATTTCTGACCGGCATCTATGATCTATAAATAAATTAAAAAAAAAAACATATGGTGCCTGCTGCAGGAGGCTCTCCGTCAAAACCCATAAAGTGGAAGATCGAACAGGACCACATATATAGGCACATCACTTGATTAGTGATCATGTACCTTACAAAGCAACTTTAGATGATGCAGTTGGATTAACCATGATCAGATCAACAGGAAAATTCACCAACGATCCATGGGTAAAACACAAAAACTGGACCTTGTGAATTCACCAACGATCCATGCGTAATGACACAAAAAATTAGATAGAGAGACGATGAACTTTTCAAGAGTGAAATGATTGATGAATTAGAGACAGCCCTCTTGCCAGTCCATCTAAAATCGATCTAGGATATGTTATCATAATACACATGCTGATAGAACTTGCTTCTGTCGATACAATTGTATATCAATACAAAAATAAAACATGAGCTGGCTGTTATTACGTAGATATTTTGTACTAGAACATCAAATTTGGGATAAATTTGTACGTAATAATAGACTAACGATGAAACGTGTGACATGTTCAACCACAGGTTCCGTCCATTTCAGAGTTCTTCCATTGCCAAACCAGTAGTTCCTCTCTTCTCCCTCGTATAACTACCTATAGCATTGAAAGTTGAATCAAGCCAACCATGAAGGCTGATCAAACTCCAAGCAACTCCTTGTACTTAGTAGACGTTTTCTTCTATGCCCTTTGCATGTTGAGTGATTCCTACATTTGAAATGTTGCGAAATACATGTGCTTTGATATCTTCTCCTTCTTCTCCTTTCTGATCTTAAGCTCTTAGCCCTTCTCTCTTTTATTAATCTTTTAGCATGTTTTTCTATTAGCTTAGGCCTGCCCCTTTCTTACCCTGTGCTCCTTGACAGATTCTTTCTTACCCCTCTCTTGCACATGTCTAAGAATAAAAATTCCAGGACTTGAATACACACACACACACACACACACACACACTTAATAATATGTTTTTCAGTTTTTGTTTTTGAGTAATTAGGTCAAATAAATAATCTCCATGAATGAAGATTGTTAATCCCAAAACTTGTTTCATGTTTTCTCGTTGTATAGGAGAAGTTTGAACTTGAAAACCTTTCTAAGGAAGATCGATGAAACAGTAATGTCAATATTTGGGTTCTGAGAAAATTAACTAATATAACTTGAGCCCTAGCTCAATGAGAGATTTGTTTCATATCGTGATGTATAGTATGTAGATTGTGTTTATATTCATTCTCAAATGCCTAATTAATACAATTTGGAGTTCTGATATACAATTAATGATAATTTAGAGGGGGTAATCAATATTAATTAATGGGTAATTCCAATTAGTGCAAGATATATAGGTCTTCTAGCTAATTTTCAAAAGTAGAAATTAAATATAACCCTAAATGAGAGTTTGGTTTTTTGTATAATCATGTATGAGATAAAATAGAGGAATCTATGATATCTATCTCGTTAGGATGAGGATGAGAATAAGAGGGCGCCAGGTCTGTCTGTTTCCCCTCGCAACCTTTTTCTTTCTCTCTCACTCCCTGGACCAGCACACATTAATCAATGGCACCAAAGTCAAAACTTAAAACCTAACTTGAACATGCCCTTCTCTAGAAAAATAGAACACCCACCCCAAAAATAACCATAGTGACTTTCTAGGGAGAAAAAAAATAAAGAAGCAATTCCTATCGTGATAGCTGCTTGAACTAAAAAATTCAACCGAGTTGATTTTTCTTGAAAAAAATTAAATGGAACCAAACCGAATAAAAAAAACTGAACCGGTGGATATAGTTTGATTTTACAACTTTAAAAATCAAATAAATCCCATTTAGTCAATTATTAGCTTTTAGTTTATAATGAATTTTTTTGGTTTGGTTTCATTTTTTTCTAAGAAAAAAATCTAAAACCAAAACCGAATTCTTTTAAAATTTTCTAGCAAAAATATCTAAAAAACTCAAAAAACCATTAGGTTTAATTATGGATGAATTTTTACAAATATTCTAGATAATTTGATTGATTTACTCGCCTCTGAATAAAACCAACCGGCCAATTCTCTCGGTATTGGGTCATGGTGCAGAAGATATACAGAGAAAACACAAAAATGATGAAAAAGACAAGCTCACATGAGCCGAACCAGATCATTCATGGGCCCCTACGCATTACTCTTCTCTTTCAATTCTCAATCCTCATGGGTCTTTCTTTAATAAGAGCAGAAAAAAGCAAGAAAATACTTCTGCTGCATCACTTGTAGAGAGAGAAGCTTCTTGGAAACTATAACTGGGAAGCAGAAAAAAAACCTCTCTCTCTTTCCCTCTGTGGTAGCTAGGTCAACCACATGATGAACAACTGGCTTTCTTTCATTCCAATACCGAATTACCAACTGGCTTGTCTTGTTTAGGGTTTTGAGAGCTCCTTTTTGGTCAAAGAAGAAGGCACCGACTCTTTGGTTAGTTTGTACTGAGCTAGATTGCTCCCCTTTAGCTTCTCTTGTTTGTGGCCTCACAGTTTTGAAAGAGAAAATCTTCTGAACAAGAGACCAAATCTTCTTTTCCAGGTGAGGCGAGGCCTTGTTTTGTTCATTTCGCTATAAAGTCCTAACCCCACCTTTTTTTTCCATAACTTTCTTTCTTTTCAATCATTATTTTTTTTGTGGTTGTTTGATTTCTGTTATTCAAGATCTAGTGCGATCATAAGAAGCTCAAGAATTTCTTTAGTGGATCTTCATGAACTTTGTTGGAGGAGAAAGAGGGTATTTTGATAAAGAAGAACAAGAAGAAGAGGAAGCCATGTCAAGTAAGCTTCCCTTTGCTTCTCCTTGTACATCATCTTCTTCTAGCAAATACAAAAATTTTCTTCCTGAGCACCAGAATCTGTGGCCTCGTTTATTTGATCAGCCACGGCAAGATAGCGAAACCCAAGAACCATCTCTCAATTTTGTCAAGAAGCTAGAGTTCATGGAATTATCTTTGGGAAATAACAACGAAAGTGAGAGTTCTAGTACTGATGCTGGTGGCGGTGCTAGTGAGTCTATTGAGAGAGAGCACATGTTTGACAAAGTAGTGACCCCAAGTGATGTAGGCAAACTAAATCGTCTTGTTATACCAAAGCAACACGCAGAGAGGTACTTCCCTCTTGATTCTTCATCGAATGAAAAAGGCCTCCTCTTGAACTTTGAAGACCGGAACGGCAAGCCATGGCGGTTCAGATACTCGTATTGGAATAGTAGTCAAAGCTATGTAATGACCAAAGGCTGGAGCAGGTTTGTCAAAGAGAAAAGGCTTTATGCAGGTGATATTGTGTCGTTCCAACGCGGTGTTGGTGAGACAGGCAAGCACCGTCTTTTCATAGACTGGCGACGCAGGCCTAACGCACCAGATCCAACATCATTCTCACATTTAGAGCTCCAAAATCAGCTACACTATCCACAATCCTTGCGGTGGGGCAGGCTGTACTCCATGCCCCAATCTAATTTACCCATGCAGCAACCTCAATTGCAACATTTGAATTACAGCATTCATCCTTATCAACAACATCAACACCATAATCATCAGTATCATTATCATCAACCGTCCAACATTAGTTATGGCAATGCAGCGCAGTATTACTTAAGGCCGCCGGCGAGTACACTTCCAATTGGGGCAGTGCATGAACAAGGAGGAAGTCATGTGCCAGTGGTGATAGACTCAGTGCCAGTTGTTCATGGTAAGACTGTGGGGAAGCGGCTCAGGCTGTTTGGTGTAAACATGGAGTGTCCTACACAAAATGACCCGTCATCTTCGGTTACAATGATCAGACATGGCACATTGGATTCACTCTCCCCTCGTTTGGCTTCCTCTTCTCTCCCTCCTCCTTTCCAAGTAAGGGAACCCACTGGTGCTCCAATGCAAGCTGAGTTTTCAAAGAAAGGAAAGGCTTCCTTATCTTTTGATTTGGATCTTTGATCACACCTGCACATCAAGTGATGAAGATCCCATTTCTTTCGTTTCTAGCAATTTATAAGTTTTAGCCTTCTTTGAGTTTCTTTTTGTCGATTGTTTAAATATTGTCGGTAGATTAATAGACGCGGTTTTGGGTATATTGTGAAGAGCAAGAGATGGAAGAGAGGTGCAAGAAATGTGGAGTTTGACAAATCCTTCAACTGTGTATAATACATATATACAGATAAATATCAGGAATATTTCCATCATTGTTTTTCCTTTAGTAGTGACTTAACTTATTGCTATATAATATATCAATTGTCTACATGCAATGGTGTCTGTCCAGTTTGTTTGGGTTAATATTGTTCCCTCTTTAGCTATCAACTATTTCAAGCTTACTCGCTCTCTCTCTCTCTCTCTTGATGACGCATTTTATGGCACATTGCTTGAGAGTGGATATATATATATAGTCGAAAGTTCTTCCTACAGCTCTCTCTCTCTCTCTCTCTCTCTGTTTTTTTATCTTTTTTCTTTTTTTTATAACCATATTGGGTTAAATTCCTGCTGCTGCTTAGTTAAGTTGGATTGCAGGTTTTGGGCAGAAAGTTTTCAGCAGCTGTAAAAGGTAGCTTCTGTATTCTTACTCTTTTAACTTTATTTCTTTTTAATCAATTTTTCTATATCTTAAAAACTAGTATCGCATTGTTACATATCTTTCTTGGTAATAGATATATGTTTTCGTTCTTTTACAGCCATCTTCTTGTCTGGATTGCAGCAAACACAATCAAAAACTGCTTTTCTGCTGAAAGAGATTTATCACGTAAGGAGTCATGACACCACTGAATCTTTTTAAGCGATTAAGTGCTTTGTTTAATGTCTTTTGAAGCCCATTTTATGTATGGAAATCTGAGGTCAAAGAAAGCACTATATCCTGTGTGATTCAGTTTTTATATGATGGTTAAATTGTATATCTTATGGTTCTAAGTTCAGAATCTAGCTCTAACATTGTTTACATTGGTTACCCTTCCTAACTTAACCAGTTGGACATTTAATGGGCTCTTTGGTGACTTTATGTTTTCGTTATTGCAAAGCCTACAAGCATTAATTCTTTGTCAGGTAATGTAGTGATTGTTTGCACACACACACAAATTTTCAATCATGAAGATGAGAAACTAATGAAGAGTACTTATAGCTGCAGGTTCTCCTTAAAACTGTATTTTTCTTTTTAATTTTTCCAAGTACAATCTATCTACTAATTACTATTTAACGATCATAGCCTTCTTGAATTAATTATTTACCGCTTTGTTTAGTTTGTTGATTTGGAAATGAAGCATATTGTTCTTTTTTTTTTTGTGTGTGTGTGTGCAGATGATGAATGTGGGATTCAAGATACACCTCTCTTTACATGATCAGCATCTTCACAGCCCATAAACATTTTGAAGTGACCTTCGGTTCTGTCTGTATTCAATGCTGTCATTTTGAAGTTGGAATTACTGCCTTCTCGGATAGTTCCTGAAAGTTACTTTCATGGTATGTGTACTGCCAACAAATCTTCTCCCAGTGCTTTTTTTTTTTTTGGTTTTAATTCATACTTCAAGACCTAAAAATTCATGTTTTTAACTTAGAGAGAATTTCATCGGAAGCTGCTTGAATATTATGTTTCTAAATTGCAGAAAAGAGCATTAACTTGGCATTAAGCTTAAAAAAAGACCACATGAAGACCATAAATCCACAAAAACATTATTATAAAATCTTTGGACTCTTCATTTATGGAAGTTTGTTGAATAGCTTTTCTGTTAGAAACTCGATCTGCATTTTTTTTAACACCATATGGTCGCTAGAAATACCTGCTGAATAAAATTAGAAACCAAAACGTCTTTAGATTCATCATCAATAAGAAATTACAATTTGCAAAAAAAATCACTCTTAATTAGGGAACTTAATGACCATAATCAGGGGGGGGGTGGGGGATGATAGTATTAAGTACAAATCGAAAAAAATTAGATCAATTGATGCACATGCTGAATATTGGATCAGACATACAACATGTTTTGGTTGGAATATGTACGTGTGTTTCCTATATATGTTTTATTAGTTAATTGGGAAGTATGACCCGTCCGTCTGGTACTGAAGTAGATGGTTGTGCCAAAAATATTGTTTGGAGCCTCAAAACTCATCCGTTATTTTGGACTCTTGATCAGTTGTGACTTCAAAGTAGCTGGAGCAGTGATAATTAAGATAATAAAACGGCATGTGGTGGAAATGCATTTATCAAGATTTCAGAGTGAGCGAGGAAGCATGTGTCGTCTGCGTCCATTGACCATGGATTGTTTTATGGAAGCATGCTGTTTTCTCAATTAAAAAATAAAACAAGAAAAGAGAAGACATTGATTGCATTAGAGTTAAATAGTTATGAAGCCAATTAACCATAATATATAATAATGATTATTATGTATGCAATGCAAAATTAAATAACTTATTATTATTGAGAATTGCTCATGTAATTAGTTAGTTGAATAATTTATTATTATTGTTATAATTATTTTTATAGAATAATATAAATTATATTTTGAAGGTAGATAGTTTTTTAACATGGTATTAAAATATTAATAATTAAATAGTTATGCATTTGAATTTCATCATTTTTATTTTTTTTAATTAAAATTAATTAATAATACAAAGTAGCGTGAAACTATATAATTTTTAAGTTTAAAAATTTTTGGATTGAAATGATTAGTTTTACATAAATTATAAATTAATGTAACAAACGGAGAACCTAATTACAGATAATTAAGTCTAGAAAAAGATTAAATAGCTTGCCTTATTTCATATATATGTTTGTTTCTGCTAGTGTATGGATAATTTTCATGGCTGACCGAGTCAGAAGGAAGGAGCTAACAGTTTATCTATAATGCATGCTTTATCTAGATTCATGTGAACAAATCTAGTTCTCTCTATCTTCATTTTTCTTTTAGTAATGCATAATCATGATAATATTCTCCCAGTCGTGTTAATTTCCATAAGAAACTTTCTTCTTATGTTCAATTTCCTTATATTCGAACCTACAAGAGGGGAGTAAATCCAGTAATCACCCACGGTGTCCTTCCAAAGCACCTGGCTAGTTATTATGATTTGCAGCGAAATTGTTTTTTTCATTCATTTATTTATTTAAATAAAACTATATATGGGCTATATATAGTGTCATCATCTTTGAGTTTTCATTGAACAATTATGAAGTTCATATCAATTGCTTGCGCAATAGGATATTGACTATAGTCTTCTGCATTATGTTACTAAATAAACCTTTCAATCTATCATTCTTCTTAGCTATGATCGTTTTGTCTCAGTAGTTGAAAATAGTTCGGCGGTAAGTGTTGTCTTTACATGCATGTATAGTTCTTGTAAGAACTACAGTGATTGGCGCAGCCTTAAATTGAAATATTACACTATACACTGGCCATCCCCGTTATGAAAATGCAGAGTTGATCTATTATTCATTTTACATCAGTAACAATATCAAGATGATGTATTTTAATCGGAATTTGCATTTTCCCCGCCAGCTAACCTACTGCAGAAAAATGTATCTGTCCTTGCTGAGCATTTCCTTTCAATATCTTTCCGTTTGCAGCTGTACATGCAGTGTTTTTGAAATATTATTAATTTAAGACTCTTCCACTGTTGGAATATAAGAATGCGCTATCACCAATAATTGAATGGCAAGCACTAGCTATGATGTCTCTGCATTAGGAGTTGCAACCGATCATGAGTCTTTGCCATATGAGCCAAGAGCAACTCAAGCTTTCTGATTTACCAGCTGACGAGTACTGCTCCCTGTAATAGCACATTTATAAGAGTAATTTTTGAAGAAAAGGAGCCAGATATATTGTTGGTTATTTACTTAAATTTTGCCTCCGAGCTCAAACCTGTACAGTTCTTTCTTTCTGCTATTCATCCGTTTTCCTGACAAGGCCGTAGCAATTTCAAATAAAAAACGCAATCTCAAATCAATGCAAAAGATTGTTATCTCATGCGAATCATGCCTCTACCTAAATAGTTTTTATGCTCAAGCTTCGAGATAGTCAAGTTCCGTACTGTTGATGAGTACCAGAAGAACAGCAAAAGAAGAACTCTATGTATATATGGTGTTAACATGCACATATATAGAGGTACACTAATAGTTTCCCTTAATTCGTGTATGTTCCCGGCCTGGTCTTGTAGATATGCTTCAAAGATGCTGGGCTAGAGTCTACAGTACCATGCATTAATTGAGAGAAAATTCAGAAAAGCCTGCGTGCTTGCCCCTCTTACCATTGATGCACAATTTCTACGACTGGATAAATAGCTACGTAGCTTGATCTTGAGAACGGGGCAATGGGATACTGCACACACAACACAGATTAAATTGTCTTTCTGGCTTAATATGTCTTGGTGGTGCAGGACAAATATGAACACACCCTTGTCGTATTGTTGACTTAATTAATATTACTCCTCACAAATACGCTCTATATATATATATATATATATATATATATATAAATAAAGAAACAAAGCTACTGCATACAATTCAGTAATGGCAGGTTGCATGATGATATATTAAAAGCTAATCACAGTACATCTGATAAAGGTAATTAATAGAGGATGTTGGGAGATTTATTGGAGCAATAAACATATAGTAATACGAGAGCACCATGGCCACCATTATTAATTGTCATAAAGATTCATTAGCAACTTGGTCCAATTATTGTCGTAAAAGATTCATTAATTTCTCTAACGAGATTCCCATACTCCAAGTCTTGAAATTGAAGTCCCATTCCCCTCCCCTCCCCGGCCTATAAAGACAGTATATATAGGTTAGGTTTAATAGGCACAATTGATGATGATAAAGAAGCCACATGTGTGAGCTGGTACAAAAGAAAGGAAAAGAGATTAAAGCTCCTTTCACTGTTTGGTCCTCCTTTTTTTCCCACTCTCAGAATTAGGAACGGGGGTGATGTACAGCACTACTCCCTGTACATGTAGTTGAATCTGCATGGACCACGTTCTTGTTTCTGTGCATTTATTGTAGCAAGTACCGCATGCCCTCCTAGCTATTGCTTTCTCTCTCTGGCGGTATACGGCTACATCTATCCATGACTCCGCTTTAGTTTCTTAAGATGAAAATAACTCGGGGCAATTACAGACCATCGTTCTATAGCGAGTTGATCATGGGGGTATTACCTATCAATTTACTAAAATTAACTACTCATTTGAAGCTTAATTTGCACGTAGACGTCGTTGCAGTTTGGTTTGTATACATTAACTAGCTGAAAGATCATGGCAGCAATTCTTCTTCATTTTTTACGAAGAAAGGTTGCTAAGACTGATGATCGGTGCCGCAGCCTCTTGTTCTGCGCTGTTGGCTGCCAATTCTCCCTCTATCAGGGGAAGGAATGCGTACTTCATATATACTTGGTAACAACTTAAAGTAATTATTCTCTTCTTCTTCCTCTATCAGTGCAAATCTATAGAGATGTACTGTTGTTCACTATATAACTGTTGGAGCTCAAACGATCCATCGAGTTGGGTTTACTAACTGGGGAGTTCACTAAAGTTGGTTACTTGTGTATATTGCCGTCTAACAAAGAAAAATTATTAAGTGAACTTGTTTCTCTCTTGAGACTATATATGATCATGAGAGGATATATAAATCATTCTATTGCATATTAGGAAACAAAATCAATTCTCTCCCATGTTGAAAAAAAAAAAAAACTTTATTTACTCAACATTTCAATACCAAGTTTCCAACGTTATTTAGTACCCCCAACGTATCTTATTTACTAACATACATTTAATTAATCTCAAATTGCATTCGCAGTTATCAATCCTAAAATTAACATTTAAAATAATTCCATATACATTTTATATAATTAAGAACTCGCACAACTTTAATTTTCCTTCGATATATCATTTACTTCACTATTTTAGATTTGATTTTCACAATATCCTTCTCTTTTACTTTGTTACAATTTGGTTATTTTTATATTTCAATAATTTATATTTTAACACTTTAATTTGTTCTCTATACGAGATGAAAAACAAATTAACACATATTTTTTTTTTATTAGTGTGGATATTTCAATACATTATAACACTTAATTGTATCCACAAATATTATCAGATTTTACTCATTGATTTTGTTTTAAGCGACATCCATTACACCTTTCATATCCTTTTAAAGCAAACTACTTAAGAAATTTTATCTAATTTCATAAAATTTCAGTAAAATTTCTCTTATATAAGACCCTTCAAAATTTCATATGTTATTTTCTATAGAAAACTACATCACAATTAAATTTTCACACAATAGCTTCGGGCATACCACAAGTTTATTTATTCATCCATTAAGTCCTTTCACATCTCATAACAATTCCATAACATTTTAATATATTGTGAATTTGCAATTATACACACATTATACAAGCATGCATACATGCGTAATAAAAGATGTTATTTATTTCTTTATTACTTATATTAAACCTTTATATTCATTAATACTCTTTATATTTCAATATCAAGTTTCCAAACTTATTTGGTACTCCCCAGCATATCTCGTTGTACTAACATACATTTAATCTCAAACTGCATTCTCACTCATCAATCCTAAAATATTTACAACGATTTCATATATATTTTATATAACAACTCGCACAACCTTTCCTTTCTGTATACCATTTAATTCAATATTTAAGGTTTGATCTTCATCACATTACATTCAATAAGATATTTATTTATTTTATAATGATAAACATAATATCCTTCACTTTTACTTTGTTACAAGTTGGTTGTTTTTTAATTTTAATAATTTATCTTTCAACACTTTAATGCATGCTCTGTATAGACGAATTGATATATATATATATATAAAGGATGTTCACAACATTTTCATCATCAATAAATACTCTATGTATATTATTGTTAAACAGGATAATGGAGATAACTAAAGCATATTCATAGGGAAATGTCTTTCATTTCCCATTCTTATAAGTAAACACAATGGGCTTATTCTGAAGGTTCTAGATATCCATGATACAAGCACTTGCTTTTTATAAGCCTTTTTTACTTATATTATAATTTCCATCCGCCAATATTCCTTCTTAAATCACATTAGTTTCTAGCAGATTTATAAGGAGCATCAAATTCTTCTTCTTCTTTATTTTCTAAGCCTTTTTTATAAATTATTAAAGATGACCTTTAGATATGAGCCTCTCGTTTTTTTAGAGCATAACACTCTTATGTGTCGTGTCTCTTATTCTTGTGGAATAAACAATACTTTTTTAGGTTTTTCTTTCTTGCGTCTCCCTTCATTGGTGGTAGATACTGCATATAATCATTTCCCTTAATTACTACTAACATTTTTGCCTTGGTCGTATTCAATAGAGTCATCATCAACTTTGGATACACTAATTTATTATGTATAGGACACCTAGAATTACTTCTAAATGCATGTGCATTATAAGGGGGATGTTTATCATGTTTTAGAGACTCATCTTTTTGTCTATAAAAGTGTGGATACCCCTATATAGCCACGCTCACTTCTTACATGCAAACATGATTCTTTATAGTTTGCTACATGTTAAAGAGACTCATATTAGGTAGAACATAGAGTTATTCCCATAAAGAGTAATTATGTACCCCTCTAATAAAAGTTTCATTCACTATAAGTTCTAGCAAGTTTTCCACTTTAAACACCTTTTAATTGAATATTTTTAAATATACCCTGGTGCTCTCATTTTCTAGCTAGGTGATGGGAAAAAAATCATAGAGCTCCTTTTAATATGTATGCTGGTGCTAAAACATGCAATTAACTTATGGCATAAGTTAGCAAAGCTAAGTATAAAACTTGGTTCTAGACTGTAGTACCATGCTCGAGCAGACCTATAAAAAGTGGCAGGGAGAATTTTACATATGGTGTTTGTGTCTTGCCAATTCAAGATTGTTTTGAACATTTTGAATCTGTTTCCTAGAATTAGATAGGTCATCGTAGTTGTCTAGATTCATCTTTATTACTATAAAATCTTTAGGGATACATGTATTTAACACACTTTGATATAATAGAGAATATCCTACCTAACGTGTAAATTTTTTATCAATTTTTCCTCATCCCTGTATGGCTTTTTTTGCTCTAGACTACTGAAATGAGATTCTAATGAAGAATAATGTCATTGATGAAGGCTATGGCCTATGACCTTGTCTTTTGATCTATGTAGATCTTGTCTAGATGACCTCGTATAGGAATGTTCCTCGTGATAACGAGACCATATCATTAAAATTGTGAGGGTGTATCATCTACTTTTTTCCACTTTGTTTTGTCTAGTTTCATTCAGAAAATTAAGTTGCCTATACTTAGGAGAAATGGGAAGAGAAGGCTGTTGAAAAGTTGGTTGTATATTTTATGGATAAATAGGAAGAGCCTTGAGTTGTTGTTAGGAAGTTAAAACAACTTTTATGAGTGCTCTCATTTGTTGAGCATAATGTTGGAGGTTAACTGTAGTTGATGAAGATTATGGAAGGTTTGTAACTCTTTTACCTAGTGTTTCCATGTTATCATCCATGAAATATCTCAAATCAGGTTCGGGATGAGAAAAGTTTAGATAGGAAATGAATGAAGGCTTTTTTTCCAGAGATTCCCACAAACAATGTCACTGATGAAGTTAAAGAAAAACTTCATTGGATCTCTGGGCTTTTCCATGACTGATGGATTGGTGTTGCCTGTAAAATAAAAAAATCTTTGATGTTTAAATGAATTTTTGAGTTTGGTTATTAAAGTGATAAGCGTGTAAAAAGATCAAGAAGTGAAAAATGTGTTTTTTTGTATGTGTCATAGAGAAATCGATGTTTTGACCTGGTAATTACGCTGATGAATAGTTAAAGATTCTCACCTTATGAAATAAGAGAGTGAGCTTCTTTGGCTATGAAAAAAATCACATGATTGATCATGTTGTTGTCTAATAAAAATGCTGGTTTGAGAATATTTTTATTGCACTATAAATATATTTTATAAAAAAATATAGGATTGTATAAAAAGTAAGGGGAAAGAAAAGTTAAGGAGAAAGAGAAAGGTCGGGTAGGGCTTGGGTGACTTGGATTGGTTAGCCTATAGAAATTGCTTACCCTGGGCCTGGCCTAGGACGAGCTAGCGCCCAGCTCGCCTTAGGCTTTCTAGGGTGAGCTGGCCTTTTTAACTGGAGGTCAAGTATAATTTTTTTAAAAAAATCCTATTTTAAGCAAATTTGAAAAAAAATCCTTTACCTGGTTTTAGGATTGAAGGAAAAGCCAAACAAAATTTTTGACTTGGCTCATGAAGATACAAGATTTATAATTACATGAACTTTATTCATACAAAAAGGATCATGAGACCTTGAGAATCGTTAAAACAATGTTAAAAAAATGTTATGGGAATTAATTACTTCCCTTTTCAACTTTGAATTAAAGGTATTAAATACTTACTCTCATAAAATAGTTATGCTTTTTTTTTTCTTTCAATTTAGAAATGTTTGTCCAAAGAGATGTAACAAAAACACACCAATTTTTCATTAAAAATAGAAAGAAAGAAAAATTGCTCCTCCAAAAAAAGCACTTTTTTTGGTTTTTTATTCTAAATAATAAAATAAAAAGAGATGAGAAAAGAGACAAACCATTTTGAAAACAATACTGCACAAAGCAAACATAATACTTGTTTATTTTCTTCAAGCAAAGAATTTTGAAAATCAAATTGATTTCAGCAATCGATTCTCTAGAAACTAGAAACGAAGGTGTTATGCAACAGGATTATGATCATGAACGGCGAAGATTCTTCAATTTTTCTTTTTCAATGGCAGAAAAAAAGAAGAAGAAAATGCAATCATCCAAAAGAAAAATTAAAAAGATCCTAGAATGGTTGCTTTCAGCAAACTTTGAAAGTCCGTATTATAGCCCATACGCTTTGGGCTTATGCCCGAAAGAGATTACAAAAATAAATAAATAAATAAATAAAACCACTAACAGTAGAAACGTTGTAGAATGCAGACTGAGAGAGCGAGAGAGTCAAAAAAGATGGAGCCTAGATGTGTAGAGTGTGGATTTCCGATCAAAACTCTTTTCGTCCAATACTCACCTGGCAATATTCGGCTCATGAGATGTGTAAATCTCTCTCTTTCATTTATATAACCCAACTTTACCACTTTCTTTTTTTTTTTTTTTTTTTTTTTTAACTTTGTTCTTGTTGTAGGAGAATTGCAAAGCAGTTGCAGACGAGTACATCGAATGTGAATTCATGGTGAGTTTATTATACCCTTTTGATTCTTGACTTGCTATGGATTGCTTTTTTATCCTTTCTTTTTTTGGGTTCACTTGGTGAAGATTTAGAGGTCTCTTTTTTCTTTTTTGGGTTAATGGGTGTAGATTATTTTGATTGATCTGATTCTGCACAAGACAAAAGCGTATAGACATCTTCTCTTCAATGTAATTAATCAGCATACCGTCAATTTTGAGGTACAAGCTGCTGCCTTTAGTTATGCTGGCTTCTTACGGTTTATAAGCTTTGCGTTCTTAATTTGGACACTCTCTTATGGTGTATTCTTCCAGAATGCTTCGAGGATATTAATGCTTCTAATCAGAGTTTTTTGGCGGGGGCAAACTTATATCTATTTATGCACTTTCTGTTTCAGTATTTGTAATTATTGCTATGGTGCATATGGGTTATTAACTCTAACATAGGGCTGCTTTGCAGGGTTCGTTATGGAAGTCAATCTTTGCGTTTCTCCTTCTGGATGCTTGTATCCGTTCTCATATTGGTTATTTTCTTGTTTGAATACTTAATTACCCCTTTAAACTTTTATGATGTAATTTGTCTGCCTTAATGATCAAAGATAGAAGTCTGCTTTTGAAAAGAAATGAGGGAGAGTGGGGTTCTTCCATGAGTTTTTCTTCAATTGTTTGGACATTCGAAGAGGTTAGAAATGCCGGTGGGAATTGGGGATAAATTTCAGCTTTAAAGTTGGAGTTGGATTCTCTGTGGTTCTTGAAAAGTGGGTTTGCTACTGTCTTATGTAGATTGTCGTGGATGTCTTTGTCGGAAACTTTGTGTTTTTCTGTATTTTTCTTCTTTCAATGAGGCTGATGCTAAACACATCGATTCAAATCTCCAGGTAAATGTTTGTTTCGGTATCATGCTGTTTCTTCCTTTCATTTATTTCTTGGACTTGCAATATTAGGAGTGTGAAGCACTAATATCAACTGCCATGTGTGCCACTCATTGTTTTTTAGGACAAACTCATGATGGAGATTACCTTGAGGGGGGATTTTTTAATCCAAATTAGTATAATTATCTATAAATCTGTTTTTATGCGTGCATAACAATGGACTGGGATAGATGTCGTGTATGATCATTGGCTACTTGTGGTCTGACACCTCTGTCTATGTGAAACAGATGTCTAAGATCATTAAAGAGATATGGCCAAAATAAGGCAAGATAGAGAAAAGTAGTTTTTGTTACCGAACTTTTAGAATTATGTACGCTTCTGTTGACAATTATACTGGTGATATTTGATCTAGATTATCTGCGTCAACCATAGAAAATAAAAGAATAGTGTAATTTGACTTGGTCTTCCTTAACTTCACAGGTGCAAAGACATTTTGCTTGCCATCCTAGTTTCAAGTTACTTCAAGATTTTTCTTATTGCCACAATGGTATGGCTTACTAAAAACCATATTGACAACACTTTTACTCTTTCAGCTTCCGTAATCTTCTTGGTGTTGGTTCTTGTTTAATGCTTGAGCTTGAAGTTTGGTTTAATCTAACTTTTCTAAACATGCATTTTCGCAGGTTTGGGAATTTCCATCTTCTGTAATCTTCATCATTGATTTATTTGTTTTATCATCCAACACCGTGGCATTAAAAGGTTAGGTAAAAGCATTCATTGCCCTAATACAATTATGCTTAACCTTTATTCACCAGTTTTCATGGTAGTACCATACTAGTAATTATTATTACTGCAGCAAGTCATCAATATGTGGCACGAATCTGTTGTCTATGGTTGAGTGTGAAACGAAAATTTTAGACTATTAGAGCATCTCCACATCTCCAAGGGGAGATGCGATACTATTTAGAAGAGCCAAATTAATAATATGGTTTTTTGAATAGTGTAAATATGTATTTTAATATATTTGATATTAATAAAACTATTTATTAATTGTAACTAACTAATACAAGTCCAATCAAAACCCTTCGTTTGCATAAAAATATATTAAACAAACTTTTAGCACTTTTGTCCAATATGCAGGAATGACTCTCCAACATAGAAATGTTATTTTGGCTCTCCGATATAGCTCTTTCATTCGAGCTGTAAAAATAAGAGATGAAGGCCAAAATTTTGTTTTTTCCTTTTGGCTTTTCATTTCTCACATCCCTTGGACATGCCCTTATGTAGCAATCTATCCCACATGTGGACTGTTAATACTTCAAATATAGTATATGTTTTCTATAGCAGCTTTTAAGTATTTATTTACTTTTTTAGGTCCTGGCTATATAATTGAAAATATGTTTAGCAGAAAGCTGAATATTTGGGTCCACGTATATTTGTATGCACAATTAGCAGAAAGAGCAAATATTCCCATTAACTTGTAGGAGGTCTAGAAATGCACTTCAATAAAAAATTTACTCACTGTCTGTTTTCAGTTCTTATTCTTAATATTGAAGTTCCCATACATTTGCTTAGTGGTGTTCAGAATATTTCCTTATGAACACTGTCCTGCTTTCATGAAGTACTTTTATCTTGCTGGATTTGTTCTGTCAAATATTGGAATATTGCTAACTGATTTTTTTTTCCGAGTGGATTCTTGGAGGAATATTGATCATAGTTGAAATGAACTTCGTAGTTTTAAACACTTTGCTCTTTTTTATGAAGCAGTGATCACTGATTCAGCCATGAATAGATGCATTGCAGCCTGCTTCTGTGCACAGGCTCTTAAGTTGCTTGTCACTCAGGGGCCCGCTCGGAGATCGTTGAGATTTTAAAGCATTGATTGTTCATTTTCATTGTATTAAAGCACATCATGCTATGCTTAGTCATTTCAGTTAAAATACTATTTTTGTCTTATTTTTAAACATGAGAAGTGCAGATTTTAAACCCAGAATCGCAAATATTGAAGTTCGGGAAATGTAATCGTGCCTTGGAGCCCCTTCAAAGATGATCGACTCTTTTAGTAGGTTAACTACGCGTAAATTGCTTGTGCATTTCAGATTGAGTTGAAATTGACCTAGTATATTTTATAAGCCTGGTTTTTTTAGTAGGTTAACTACCCGTAATTAATTAAAATTGCTATTCATGATATTTATTTTTTTATTTGTGTTGATATTTTCAAATTCCTATACTAGTTAGGATCAGGTTTTAAAATGTTGATTTGAATTGATTTTAAAATTTGAGAAAATCTAATTGAAGATATTGTTCTTTTCTTCAGTGGACATGTTTGCAGGGCTATTTCCTTAGCAAGTTCTTCAGGTCTTTCTTTTGGTTCATCGAAATGATTGATTTTGGTTTGGCAATTAATATTAACATAAAAAAAACCAATATTCATGGCACATTTACTGTAGTAATTCTCAAGATTTATTTGCACTGTAGATTAGAATAATAAAATTATGATTTTATCCTTTTTTTAAAAAATCTAGACATGGCAATGGTGTAATAAGATATTTTTATTTTTTAAAATTAAATGATTTTATCTTTCCATTTTAGAAGTTTTATTCAAAACCAAACTTAACGAAGGTAGTCTATTGTCACTATCAACAACATTTACGTCGATTTCTTCTTTTGTTAGTGAATGTATAGGGCCAATTAAATAAATGTCTATACTAATTTGTTAGTGATTTTAATTTTTTTTTATGTGATACTTAATATTAATTAATTATATTTAAAAATATTAATTAGTATGAGACGTATTGTATTAACAAAAAGAGTACCGAAGACACAGATAGAGAAGACAACACAAATCAATCCAACAACATGCACTAATGGGGGATTTTGTCTGTGGCTTAATGGACACTTTTCCAAGTGAATGAAAGAAGACATCCAGTAGTTTTCAGACGAACCAATTGTTCTCAACTTCAAACTTGTTTCTGCATGAGCCATTTCAAGTCATTTTCCGATTCCATAATGAAGGTTTCTTTCGGAGGCAAAATTAACAGAGCTTTCCATCCGAGGCAGATCAAAGGCAGTACCAAGCTTTGTAGCTTTTAGGGCCTGCAGCATAAATCAAATACAGTTCAATTCCATCACCTAGAGACAGACAGCCTAAGTGCCTCGCCTCGTAGCATTGTGGTCCGCAAGTTGTTACATAATCAGGAACTTCTTCATGGACTGGTTCAAGGGAAGAGATATAGCCCTCTGATTCTAAGCCACGACTGAGGAAGCCTCCATTACTTCGGTGTCATCATGACCAGACTCCGTAACTAATGTTTCCTTCTGAGGAAAATCTTTGGAATTGAATTGCTTTCTAGCATTTCGAGCCTGCAAGCAGAAATCAAATGAAGTTTGAATTCAGCACCGAAGATAAGTTATTCTTCGAGTTTTATACGTGCAACTTAATTTCCTCACCTTATGTCATTTAGTTGTTACGTAATCAGGAACTTCAGGGACTGAAGTGATGCAACAGATATATTTCTTTGTATCTGATCCCGATGAGGAAGCCTCTGTTACTAGGATCTCATCACGATAAGAACCGATCTCTTCAGATGGCAGGGTTTCAGTAAGTGCTTGAATGGTTTGCATCAGCCAGTACTATTCATTTCATCTGGCATTTCCACCAGAAAAGTTTGAAGTTCCCAGAGGCTGGGAAGACTGCGATAAGAGTATGAAGATATAAATTTTGCTACATTCCTCAAGAAGTCTAAATAGTAAGAAACTCAAAATGACTAAAATAAAAGGAATGCGGCGAAGTTAGAGTATTTGACCTGTGTAAGATGTCAATGCAACCCTGCTTTGTTCATTTTGCTTGGACATAAATAAGATCTATAGACTATTGATGAAGATCTTGTATATTCTTTTCATAAGATCTATGAATTTTTTGTTCTATTTGGAGATTCTATAAAAGAATCATGGACTATTTTGGGATTCATACGATTATAATTTGTGTACTACTTTGAAGGCATCTATGATCTCTAGACTATTCCTTAACATATATGAGATCTATATTCCACAGGAGAACATCATTGAAAACACTGAAATAACATGAGCATGCATAAAGTTGCAATGCTTCCCAATGATATTCTCCTGTGCTATTTATTGAGTTTACATGTCTTCGGAGAAACTTTCTCCAATAGCCACTGGAGAACATTTGTTTACCTCAAGATGGTCAACTTCAATGTCATTGTCATCAATACCTTCAGGATTTACTCTACTCAATGACTTTGGTGGACTGGAATCATTGAGAGGAGTGTTTGAAGTTTGTAGTTAGATTCATGCGGACAAACACATTTCTAGAGCTAAAACCGGCTGGTTCATCAAGAAATGAATCTGCCAACTTTATGGTTTCCTCCACATCTTCATATCATCAGCATCAAACTGAAATGTCAACTCATTGGTGAATGGTGTATTCTCTAAAGAGAGGCCCTGCTCCATGTGGATCTGCTGCTGAATTGGATGGGGATACTGGAAACCCAGTCCATTTCCAGTAAATATAGATTGCACTTGCATCCCTTGGTCTACCTGAAAGGATAACAACACAAAAGTAAGCGTTAGTTCTTGATGTTCGAGATAACTAAGTAGTTATGAACTAAGGGAATAGTTCAGTAATTAATACTAGACTTGTCATTTTCAAAGAAAAGTCTCTATTTCAAACCTTTATAAGAGTGAAAGTGTATTATGGCATCTCCAATAAAAAATACTATATTAAAGAGTCAAATATATAAAATAATTTTTTAAATAATATAAATATAACTTTTTTGATTATATATATTCTAATGATAAAAAACTATTTAGAAAAGCCAATTATATTTTAATATATTTTATGTTAAATTAATTTTAATATAATTATATAACTAATTTAAATATATTTTATGTTTTAGAACTTTAGATATAATTAAAAATCTGATGAGTGTTCAGATACTAACAGTTCAAAGTCGACAAGAATAATGAGTTGGAAAATCAAACGAAGAAGTTCAAAGTCGACAATGATCAAGACGATACTGATTCAAAGTCAAATAATAACAGCTGAAAATTAGATAGTAATAGTTCAAAGTTAAACAGTAACAGTAGACATTCACGTAAATACTATAAATAAAAATATAAAAGAATTGAGTCATACAAATACTTGTATATTGAGATACTGTTTGCCTCACGCATTGGAGTGAGAAAATGACCTGTTGGCCAACGGCTATAAAAATAACTGTTAGCCAACAGTTATTTGTTTTTATTTTTTCTACAGGAAAATATAGAAATGCTCTTCACATAATAAATAACTAAAATAATTATTTATTTGACTCACGCGTTGGAATAAGAAAATAAAAAAAAAACAAAAGCTAAAATTACAATTTTTAATATTTGGCTTTTCATTTTACTATCTCGTTGGAGATGCTCTTAGAATGTAAGAATAATGTTCGATTTCTAAACCCCACTAGACCAATTAAAACTGAAACTGAACAAAAAAAGTACAAAGGTATTTATGTCTTTGTTGGTTAATAATCCAAGTTTAGTTACTAGTTGGTGGGTCTACAGTCTACTTGCATGAGACGCTACCTGGGAATGAGTGTGAGATTGCTAGAACTTGGATCGGGATTTGAGAATGCGACCTTTTCACGTCCAGTTAAAATGGAGCCCTCCTGCAGTGACGTGCCCTGCCAAACCTCCAGTCCAAATTATCCGTACTGACATGACTGCAACTATCAAGAAGCTCCCAAGTGTGCTTCTTTAAGAAATTAGATTACTAATAGATAGGTTTTTTTAAAAAAAACAAAAAAGTCTTCCACGCTCATACATTGCCATTGCCAGTCCAAGCATTACTTTTTTAAACTTCCTCCACAAGTTTCTCCTTTTCCTTCCTTCTTTCCTTAATTTTTCGATGCTGCCAATCATAATCTCATTTCTTTTCACCTATGTTTCCTTAATTTTTCTCTTATGTTCCCCACTTTCATGCGCCCTTCGTCTCTTAACATGTGAGATGTATCCGTCAAATTATTAATTGAAATGAACTTATTTGTCCAACTCTTAATGATCAGGTAACACGGAGGCTACAAATTTTATTGCTCAAAAGGGTTCCTTTTAAGATACCATATTGGTTAGCAGTGTTCAAAAAAACCGAAAAACCGATTAAACTGAGAAAACCAGAAAAAAAAATAACTGAAAAAACCGAATCGTGAAAAAAAACCGATTAAACCGATTAAAATTTTGAAAAAACCAACCGGTTCGGTTCGGTTTTTTAAGTCTGGAACCGGAAAAACCGAACCGAACCGAACCGGAACCGGAAAAAACCGAGCCACGAAAAAACCGAGCCAAACCGGGTTGAACCGGTTTTTGCTCTAAAAAACCGAACCGAACCGAAACCGGTTTCGGTTCGGTTTTGGTTTTTTTTTAAAAAAAAAATTCAGTTTGGTTACTTTTTTTGATAAAAACCGAACCGAACCGAACCGTGAACACCCCTAATATTGGTTATCATGCCCGGTTTCTACTCTAATCACACCATCGAGTTTATTTGATGATTGTCTTAGTGTGTTTGGTATTATGGTAGCTTTTGTGGTTATGATTTAAAAAAAATTATTTTATAAAAAGTACTTTTAATTAAGGTTGGTTTGATATTTATATATGTTTGGTTGAGGTTTAACAAAAAAAAATAGTTGAATGTTTTTGGTTAATAATGCTTTTTAAATTGAGGTTATAAAATAACTATATTAATATTAATGATTTTAAATTTAAATATTGTATATTTAACTACTACTATTACATCATGAAGTAAATAATATTTTATATTTTTATTGTTCCATTAAACTATCTACAATTCCATTACGTACAAAATTCATTCGATAAGAATTACAGTTTCCATGATTTTTTGAGCGTGCAATAAAATTTAGTAAAATATTATCATGAATAAAATTGAGATTACAATGCGAGTAAATTTAATTTACTCTAAACTAGTTTTTTTATTAAAAAAAACACTATTCACACGCGAGTGAATTAAAATTTACTCGCGCTGTTCATTTATAAACGGTGCAGATAAAGAAAAAAGCAGCTGAGAGCTGCTTTCAATTTAACTACATTTTAAATGCAAATTCAATATGCCTGACCAAAAATAAATTGCGTTTTGAAGTATTACCAAATGTTTGTTTTGTTGTGGTTGCTTCTGCATTTTAAATGCAGAAGCAATCACGCAAACAAATGGATACATCGCAGTTCAGAAATTTTTTTTTAACTCGTATATATTCTGTCATAGTTGCTGGTGTTGGACTGTAGTTACTGTTATCTGTATTAAGTTTGCTGTAAATTGCTGTTTAAATGTATAAAATGCTCGTAACTAACGCTTCCCGTTTCCTTGGGATATACTATACTTGTAGTGGTTTGGATACAGAAACCGAAAAATCAAAGAATAAATTACAGTGTAAAACTTCCAAACTTTGAATATCATGAAACAAGGTACCACAAAACTTGATTCTCAAGTTGCGGGTGAAATTCTTATAGCACAAAAAATCGTAGACGAAAGTAATTAATGAATTGAACTGTAGCGCAAGGATATGAGAATTAGGGGGTTTGGGGTTAAAGGATTTTAAGGCTGCGTTTATTTACAAGGCGCACCTTGTAAACAAACGTTTAATCCTCACTAAGAGTCTGTTACTTTTACGTTTGAAATAACTACAGCAAATTGGTAAAGTTAAAAATACAATTTATTTTTCATGGGCCCAGTGCAATTCATGTTTAAAACACAAGTTTTGCCGAAGCAGTTATGAACTGCTTTTCTTATTAACTATTTACTTTTTTTTAAGTCAACAATACGAGTGAATTTTAATTTACTCACATGGTTCATGTTAATAATGTTTTTAAAAATAAATAGTGTAATGAATTATAAATTCACTCGTACTGTTCATATATATTTTTTTTTCAAGTGAACATTTAAAAAAAAACCTAATTTAAAGTGAATTAAATTCACTTGCATTGTCATGTGAATAGTATTTTTTTTTCCTGAAAAACTAGTGTAGAGTGAATTAAATTCACTTGCATTATAATCTCAATTTTATTCTTGATAATATTTTATCTAATTTTATTGAACGCTCAAAAACTCATAAAAACTATAGTTCTTGTCGGATGAATTTTATACGTAATAGAATTATAGATGATTTAATAGAATAAAAACAAATATTTTATATAAAATATTATTTATTTCATGATATAGTAATAATAATTAAATCTACAATATTTAAATTTAAAACCATATATATATATATATATTACTTATTTTATAACTTCAATTTAAAAAGTATTCTTAACCAAACACATTAAATTACTTTTTGTTCAATCTCAATTTTAACCATAATTTTAACCAAACATATATAAATATCAAACTAACTTCAACTAAAAATACTTTTTATAAAATAACTTTCTTCAAACTACAATTACAAAAGCTACGACAACAAGGAACACCGAACTATGTATTATACTGGATAGACAATTCTGTTTGTGACAAAATGCTTGACCGTATACCCTTTTAAGAGCGGCATCTCTCAGTGAACAATCAGCGCTTCTCTAAGCATGATTAGGAATAGAAGCAGACCTAAGACTGCGTTCAAAAGATAAACCCATAGAGGGCTTGATATAGTTGTTTCAAGGTGAATGAAACGACCCTTCCTATCGTTGCCACCTAACTCATTTGATCTCGATTTTGCACGTGGTTTTGCATTGATAACCGGAACTATTTTCCTGTTTGTTTCAGATTCTCTGCCTAAACTTTCCTTCTGAGGCAGATCAATATCAGCACTTTCCTTTCTACCTTCTCCAGCCTGCAAAGATAAATCATAAAGAGTTTAATTTCATTCGCTAGTTAGAGACAAGCTGCTTCCATGTTTTTTGTCCTCCAATGTATACTCCTCACCTTTGAAACTCCGCGCAGCAATTGAACACTTTTACGAGAAACTTCCTTGCGTTCTACAAAGCTGGGCGCTACTGGAGGCGGAGGTTGGCGAGTCCTTGGAATTACTTCACCACCTGATTGCATTAATTTGATATGTTCATGTCGAGTTGCAGTAGTGGAATCCGTGGAAGATGCCCCCATCAAGAGAATATCATCACCGTGAGCCATTTGCAGCTGCCGAGATATTTTCAAATTACCGTGCCCACCATACAAGTTTGCAGACTGTCATAAAGATACGAACAGACAAGTTAAATTTTCTAAGTGTCCTCAAAGAATACACATGAAATACAAAATGATTCCTGGCCCAGAAATGCAGCAAATCTAGAATGGTTGACCTGTGCACGAACTGTCAGTAAAACATAGAATTTCATTTCACCTGAAGGTCTTTCACGACTCTAAAGAGAATGTCCTTAGTGGCATTGAAATAATGAGCAAGTCACATATTACTCCAATGCTCCCATTAGCATTCTCTTAAATAATTATAGAGAGAATCAGGCGTTACTAAAAATGGTCATTGGAGATTATTTATTACCTCTCCATACGCATGATAAGTTGTTCTGTCACTGCTATCCTCAGCATAAGCTTTCCTTGATGACCTTGGTGAGCTGTGGTCATTTGGGAGAGAGAGTGCAGCATTTTCAGTGCCATATTCATCTGGATCAACAATTAATGAGTCCGCAAATGCAAACCCTGTCGCATCCTCTTCATCTGAAAGGTAATTCTGTGCATTGATCAGTGGCTGCAGTGGCGAAGGAAAATTGAAATCCTCTTCATCTGAAAGGTAATTCTGTGCATTGATCAGTGGCTGCAGTGGCGAAGGAAAATTGAAATCCTCCCTATGGCTGTTAAAGAGAGATAGCCATTGCTCTGCATCTACCTGGACTCAGAATCATACACAAGTAAACACATAGGCTTCTCATGCTCCACATGAAAAACTACATTCTTAAAACTGCAATTGGGAAAACTCCATCTCACCTCTAGGATATTAGTCTCTGCACCTTCATCATTAGGCAAATTGGCAGCTGAGTCATCTGCCTTGTGCTTTAACTTGCAAAGAACAATAGCCCTCTACAGTAAAAAGAACTCGAAAAATAAGAAATCAAGCAGCAGTCTGTTCCCAAAGTTTCAGGATAGAACAACACATGTGGATATAGCAGACAAGCTTGGATATAGCAGACATTCAGCAAATCACATTGAAAACAGTTTGTACAAATAGAACTCAAGCATCAAACAAGCTAGGATATAGCAGACATTCTTCTAATCACATGGAAGACAGTTTCCCATGGCTTAAAAGTAATGGAGAGTGTGCTGAGCAAGATTAACTAGTCTAAGTTTAAGGCAAGCAATATCCAATAATGGCAAAGAATTTAGTTTATGTTCGGTATGATTTTTACAAATAGGTTTAAGTTGTTTTTAAATTCTTTATCCAAAGAAAAGTTATTTGTATATTTGGTTAGAAATAACATTTGACTTGAATCAAAAGCTTGTTAGGAAATTGAGTTAAAATTTTGATTTTTTATCTTTCAACTTACACTGCATCTATTCTTTAAGAAAATTGCTTTGAGTCATTTTAACCAAATATATTTTCAACTTCAAATCATTTTCACTCATCTTTTTCACAAGTTATTAATGAAAAATAACTTTTGGATTATGACTAAAAATCCAAAGTCATAATTCAAAAAATCATGTCAAACAATCCCATCGAAGCACGACATTGAACTCCAGCACTCAAATTCTTCCACACAAACACAACGGTCTAACCTTAATCCCTAGATGCAAACAAAAGAAAAGGTGGTAATCTCATGTATACTGTATGATTTAATACCAAAAAAAAAAGTATTATATAATACCTCATCAGGAGGGGAAGTTTTAGCCTGGAATTCATGGATGACCCACCTAGTTTTTTTAGAATCAGGACATTTGTGTAGGAAAACCAGATTCTTCTTAGTACCAATCACCTCATTTGTGCCTCTACGCTTGATATCACGAACCTTGCCGGTCAATTTCCAGTTTCCATTCTTGGTTGTTCTGTTAACTCGTTTACTATTTGAGTACTTGTAGTCATGCCGACAAAAGAAATACCACACTCGAACATCTGACTGAATTAGTGCAAAGTCTACAAACACATGATCACATAAAAAAAAAAAAACATTAGGATATATCAAGAAAGTGTGGATTTAATTATCAAGAATAGCTTAGAATTTTCGTAACAATCATCACTGTTTATGGTACTAACCAGGTAAATCCCATGGATCCCATTGATAAAGGTGATCAATCTCACCAATATAAGCATCAACAAGGGAATCAAGGCCGTTCAATTTGCAACTCAGATAATGATCTATGATTTCTTCTTCAGTTGGATGGAATCTGTATCCCACCGGCTCCATCACACTCAATCACCGGTAAAAGTGCTAGTTTATTTAAATAGAAGAGAACCTAGAAATCAAGCAAAATTATTAACGAGAAGACGATTCATCCCTCTTCCTAAAACAGGTTGACTAATGTAATGCACCAGAACAGATACCTTAATTCTTGACAAAAGAGAAGCAACTCGACAGAACAGAGTCAGAGAGTTTCCACTGTAATAAGATAAAAAGAAAAATAGGGTGTTTCTTCTTCTTTGTCGTTGTTATTTTTAAGAAAACATTGACTTCAGAAATCTATCGGGATTGACTCAAAGATTCTATTATTTTTTCATCAAAAGTACCTCCTTACGTGAGAAGCTACTCATAAGTCATAGCTACTGGATGGAACCACCACTGCAACCACGTCCACGTACACACACATACACACACTCTCTCTCTCTCTCTCTCTCTCTCTCTCTTCTAATTAAACTTGTTTTCGAGCCTGTTTTGAAGTATTTTTAAAAAGTATTTTTAAAAAAAATTAAATTTTTTTTCTTTGAAATAATATGTTTTTGATATTTTTAAATTATTTTGATGTACTGATCTCAAAAATAATTTTTAAAAAATAAAAAATATATTATTAACACACTTTTCTGAGTGAAAAACACTTTGAAAAGTAACCATAACCACACTCTCAAACACCTTCGAATCCTTAATATTCACGAGTTCAAATTTCTTTAGATTATTAGAGATTTACATGATTATTAATTTAAAATTTATAAAATTAGTCAAAATATACACAAATTAGCCAAACACTCATATTAAATCATCCCTCGTAGAAGTCCAGAAACATATTATTATATTACAGTATAAACTAGAAGAGATAGATGTATATTCCTCTAGATTTTAATAGAAAAAAATTAAAAAAATATTAATTTTGTTCACAATTGAGCTTGTTTAAATCTAAAATAATATCCAATTGTATATATATATTTTATAGAGAGAGTTAAATTAAAAGATAGAAGACTTAAACGAAAAAAACAGGTAAAACAGTTGACGACTTTGAAATTTATTTGAAAGTCTAGTTTAGTTTATTTATTTTTTAAGATATAAAGTGATCAGTCCTTTTAATTCTTAAATATTTAATTTTAATACAAACTTTTTCTCTTTTTTTCTGTCTTTTTTTATGGAAAAGAAAGAAAGAGTCAATGAATTCTAGTTTAGAAAGAAAAAGTTTTTGTTAGAGATAATTTCATTTACTAAAATAATTAATTTTTATGTAAAATAATTTTATATGATAAGAGAAGTTAAGATTGTGTTTTCTTTATCTTGAAAGGGTCTAGAAAAATACAGCTAAACTTAAAAAAAAAATTGTTTTAGGTTGATTATGAGTTTATATATATATTTGTGATTTTAGAGTTCAGTATGACAAGGTTTAATGAGTGTTTTCTTGGGAAAAAAAAAAACATTGGTTGAAATAAGATTTTGGGTTAAAAAACCACCCTGATTTTTTAACCATCATGTAGGACCATGAGGCATGTGTCGTCACAGGTTTTGAGATGGAAATGAGCACCTTTACTTGAACCAAAGACATTTTTAGAAAGTACACGGTCTTATAAAATCTCACAGGCTACAATTAAACAATCAGCAATTAAGTAAAAAGCAGAACACACTCGAGATGCATTAAATTCCACTCCAGAAAAACAACAAAGGTACTTTCCTATGACATATGATCAGCCCATCCAATGCATGCAGCGGATGAACTGATCTGTTGGTCCTAGGTTTAATACAAATATGCTATTAAGACTTTAAAATAGGAACTTCAGGACATGAAGTTGGTACAGTGCTATATATAAATAAAGTTTGACAGACATGGATGATAGGAAACCCATTGCGGGAAAGGGTTTTTTCAGTAAATATCCCCGTATGGAAACTTTAGGGCAGAGTCCAGGCTATAACATCCCTCATCATAGCCACGGAATGAGTCCAGTTGTGCCTGGAGTTGATAAGTATCTTCCTGTAAAAGAAACACAAGTTGTTGATATATTCTTATTACATATGAAATAACTTGCAAAAAAAAAAAACACTGCTTGTTATTTGTGCTATTTATCACCTCTGCCTCGTTGTTCCGGGCACCATATTCACCTTCTTCAAAGGTTTGGGGATGATTATACTCAGTTGGGTTTTGATTTTCAGAATGATCAGAAGTCACATTGAAGCTTGCTTCACCTTCTTCATATGTTGGTATGATCGCATCTGGATCTTTCTTCAGTTTGCAGAGAACGAAATCCCTCTACGCAAAAAGGAAACAAGATCACGTTTATATAGAGTGGGAAAGAGTACTTCAACTCTTACAAGTGATCGTTTTAGTCAGCTGATATTAAAAACCAAAATTCTCAACACAAGTGCCAAGGAGAACTGTTGGTGATCGACAGGTCTGATCCCAAGCCTTTCATTAATTTTATTTCTATTATACCCTCGAATTCAAGTCTCTTTCTTGGAATGAAGAGACAAAAGGAAAGACTACAAAACAACTTAAGAAGTGCAGCAATGGTACCTGGTTAGGGAAGCTGAAGTTTGGATGATACTCGTGCATGACCCAATTGGTCTTGATCCCGTTAGGAACACGCCCCTCGTAGAAAACCAGAGTCTTCTTGGTAGCAATATGCTCCTTGGTGGTTTTAGCCTTGACTACACGATCCTTGCCTGTGACTTTCCAGAATCCAGCTTGAGTTGTCCTATTAGCCCGGTGGCTATTTGCGTACTTGTAACTGCGAGGACAGAAGAAATAACACTCTGGGTCGTTTGGCTCTTGAATTGCTGAAAGCTCTGCATGATTTGTTGTTGATTGACAAATTGCAAGTTAGAAAACAGGGAAAAAATAGGAAAGTTATAAGAAAAAAAACATTGCACTGGACACGTAGACATGAACACGTACCAGGCAGAACCCAAGGCTCATAATCGCACACATTAGCCTCTGCGATTATGCTGACTTCTTGTTCATAGCCACCGTGCATTTTTAACCTCAAGTAATAGTTCACCAATTCTTCATCGGTTGGATGAAATCCATAGCCTACGGGAGGTGGTCGAGAATGCATTGTTGTACTTGTGGTTTTTGATTGATCACGTCGTGTATAACTAAGAGAAAATTAAGGCAGATTATATATATATATATATATATATATATATATATAAAGAAAGTTACCAAATCATCAGAGGTTGCAAGAATAAATTCTATAATTTGTAAGAGAAGAATGAAGTAGAGAGACAAGTAAGTACTGAAAAGGAAGCTGTTGGTGTGCACTGGAAGCTGTGGTGTGCGTTCAATATATGTAGGGGATGCAGGGGATGCAGGGGATGTTTGCGCTTCTATATATCCAAGACTTCAAACACCCAGTCCCCTCACAGAATCTACTTCACTCAGAAGTTCGTAGTTTCGAAGACATCGGTCTAAGTGGGTCCCATGTTAAACCGTGTCCTCCTTGTCAGTACAGTGTTATTATAAATATTTTAACCCCTCCCACTATATATCCTTCCATCGATAGCCAATTAGGAGGAAGCAGGGAATATAAGACAATTATAGAAATAACCTTTTTCACCGAGACAAGAAATAAATAGAGGAAGTTAGCAATTCATTTCTCCAGCCACAGGGCACCACGACGTGTGTATATATATAGAATGTGGAAGGTTATTAAAAAAAATGTTTTTTACTAGAAAATATATAAAAATAATATTTTATTATTATTTAAAAATTACTTTTAATATCAACATATCAAAATAATTTATAAATAACATAAAGTTTTTTTTTAAATCACATTTTAGTACTCCAATAGTGGGAACTTAGAATTCCACAACTTAGAATCCAAGCTCTTGGGGCTGCACATAACTTCTGTAACCATCATAGAACATTCGCGAACAATCACTAATAACGACCAATGCAAGTCAAACTATGTACTCATTTGTTTTTGTTCTGCCTTTACATTCTGTTTGGAAAAGAAGGATGAAAATATATACTTCTAAACATGTCCCATACTCGAAAAATCCGTACATCCATCTTTATTTCCTTTCCATTTATTTTCTTCCCTCTCGAAATACGCTCTTCCCAAACACATTGATAGTCGATCAAGTAGCATGAAAAAAAAATCTAACTGGAATTCTCGATGGCTTGTGTGACATTTCGTCTTTTATATAATATTCATTGTTTTGTCTAAAGATAGAAGGATTTTCAGAACGATAAACATGATATAAAATTAATAAATGATGCGGGCTATTTATAAAATGCTTTTGGGGTTGAGAGTTTGGATCTTACCTGCTAAATTTGTTGTTTAATTACGTAAATACATGTTTTTGTTTGATCATAATTATTTTTAAAAGGATTTTAAACTGCATCTAGCACAGATGTGATACTTCGAAATTCATTGTTACAAGCCTTGATGTTATGCTGCAAAATTTTACATGAAATCTCTATTTAATGCTCTACATGGCGAGTGTCTGTAGGGAGCTTCTTGTTGATTTGATCCTCCACTCAGGTTATTAATGGCAGGTGGGAAGTACAAGTAGCTAGCTTGACACGGAAAAGGATTGATGACTACACTTTCTCTGCATGGTTAGTATCCTTTTCCATGTGTTTTTTTTTTTTTTTAAGTTTAACATGAATATTAAATTAGTTTACGCGTATCTCAACTAATCTTATGAATCCTGAAGTTAATAACCATGTAAACTTTCAGTAACTATCATATGAGCAACCACACAGGATTCAAATCTGAAACTACAAAAAAAGCAAACATCTTGATTCCAAACTTTTATTATTGGATCATCACCTAAATGTTTTTTTTTCATGTATTTATACTACAGGAGTGTGTGGTCTTTTTTTCCTTGGAACCACACTTGCTTGACAAGTTTGATTTTCAGGTTAACTTGGACAAGTTTTCATGGTTTTTTTTTTAAAAAATAAATATTTCAAAATCCATATAAAAAAAATTGTGCATAAATTCAAGAGATATTTCAAAAGAGTTTTTCAAATATAGATCCATGATGAAGTCCTTGTATGTAATAGTAAAGCCAATTATTAGTAATGGTTTGTTTATTTGCGGTCATAAATAAAATAAAATAATGAAAATTATAATTTGTTATTTAAAAGAGTATTTAACAATATCAATAAATATTTTTTTCTAATTATTTTATATGTTGCTATTTGGCCCGTTCTTTAATTAAATATCACAAATAAAAACCACATACAAAAAAAAATAAAAAGAAAAAACACAAATCTTGAGTGGTCATGAGTCTAGTCCTTGGTTTTTTTGACAAGTTCAGGTCCTTCTTTAACAATGAATCGCATCACCCTGACGTGATCACATGGTTTTTTTCTTAGGCATCTCCATCGAAGGCCCGCATTCGCCTTCAATACTGCAGTTCGGTGCAGCTTCGAAATCAGAGATCGAGACCATATGGTGATTTGGTTCACTTTTGGTGGTCTTCACATCTGGTTTTTTCTTCAATTTACAGAGAACATATCCCCCCTTGCACATATTGAAACAGAGAACCTAGATTCATCGAGTGAATTATTAGTACATAAGAGCATACACCAGTAAAAGCAAATTAATTTCTAAAAAAACACGGGGCGCCTACATCACCAGATATTCAAAGTAAAATCGAACGAACAGAACTTAAGAACCAAAAATTACCGACTAAAATCTTCATGCGCAACAGAGTATATGACCATTCCTTACAGCTTGAAATAATAAAGAGGTATGATAATTGAGCAAAAAGTAAAGGACCAGATTAACATCCAAGTTTCCAATTTCGTAGAAATGATAGCCATAATTTACTTGGGCTATTTCCCCCTTCCATGTAAGAACATTGCAACAAATTAATTCAAATCAATCTTTTTAAAATAATTTTCAATTTATTTTTTAATTAATACCTCTTTTCTATTATTTTTACTTTTTATGATATTTTTAATATATACAATCTCCATAATATTTCTTTTCATTTATTTTATTCTATTAATTTTATATGTGTATCGATTTTCATTACAATTAGATAAATGATTGTTTTTCTTCCTAGATAAAGGTTTTTTTCCATGTTATTATGATTGCTTACACACACTTATTTGCCATTGCTGCCTCCTTTTTTTTCCATATGATTCAAATAAAAGTGGCTTATTTAGATAGTTTGAACAATAACCCCAGTTATTGGTCAGGACTAGCTATAACACAAATTATTGGGTTTTTATATATATATATATAAAAAAAAAACACATTTGTGATGTCTAAGTATTGTACTAGAAAAATAATACGGATCTGCAGCATAAAATAGGTACCCATCTAGTCGTGAGTCCTATTTATTAAGTAGAGATCAAGATAGTAATATATTTAAATTATTTTTTAAAAATGTGTTTGAGATGAGCATATTAAAATAATAATAAAAAAACAAAAAAAAATATTAATATAAAACAAAAAATATTAAAAAATTTATATATAAAAAAAAGGTCGGACTGCGGTATCAAAAAGTCCCTGTTCCTTTTACCCTTATACGCACCTATGTTTTCCTTTTTATCCCCTTCTTTCCATATTCCTGTGCTCTACAACTTTCAATCTACTTTTATTTTATTTTTATTTTATGTTTCTCCTTTTATATATGAATATGTAATGGTTTAAGTAACGATTTCATCCAAAAAAAAAAACATAAACTTCACAATAGAAGTTCAAGTTGTTAAATATTTTCAACTTTTTATTAAATTTATTTGCTTCATGTGGATGTATTCACCAGCAAATATTTAAGCGGGTGCTGGTTGATTTTCATCTGGATGCGGTCATTTCTCATGTAGGACCCTGAGCCTGAGGCATGTGCATTGATCCGTCGTCGCAGGTTTTGAGATGGAAATGCGCACCTTTACTTGAACCAAAGACATTTTTAGAAAGTACACGGTCTTATAAAACCTCACAGGCTACAATTAAACAGTCAGCAATCAAGTAAAAAAAGCAGAACACAGTCGAGATGCATTAAATTCCACTCCAGAAAACCAACAAAGGTACTTTCCTATGACATATGATCAGCCACATCCAATGCATGCAGCGGATGAACTGATCAGTTGGTCCTAGGTTTAATACAAATACGCTATTAAGACTTAAAAATAGGAACTTCAGGGCATGAAGTTGGTACAGTGCTATATATAGATAAAGTTTGACAGACATGGATGCTAGGAACCCATTGCGGGAAGGGGTTTTTTCAGTAAATATCCCCGTATGGAAACTGTAGGGCAGAGTCCAGGCTATAACATCCCTCAATATCGTAGCCACGCAATGAGTCCAGTTGTGCTTGGAATTGATAAGTATCTTCCTGTAAAAGAAACACAAGTTGTTGATATATTCTTCTTACATATGAAATAACTTGCAAAAAAAAAAAAAAAACTGCTTGTTAGTGGTGCTGTTTATCACCTCTAGCTCGTTGTTGGTGAAATTAGAAGCCGTCCAGGCACCATATTCACCTTCTTCAAAGGTTTGGGGATGATGACACTGATCAGTTGAGTTTTGATTTTCAGAATGATCAGAAGTTACATTGAAGCTTGCTTCACCTTCTTCATATGTTGGCATGATCGCATTTGGATCTTTCTTCAGTTTGCAGAGAACGAATTCCCTCTACGCAAAAAGGAAACAAGATCACGTGTAAATACAGGGGGAAAGAGCACTTCAAGTCTTACGAGTGATCATTTTAGTTAGCTGGTATTCAAAACCAAAATTCTCAACACAAGTGCCAAGGAGTACTGTTGGTGATCGACTGGTCTGATCCCAAGCCTTTCGTTAATTTTATTACTATTATACCCTCGAATTCAAGTCTCTTTCTTGGAAGAAAGAGACAAAAGAAACGACTACAAAACAACTTAAGAAGTGCAGCAATGGTACCTGGTTAGGGAAGCTGAAGGTTGGATGGTACTCGTGCATGATCCAATTGGTCTTGATCCCGTTAGGAACACGCCCCTCGTAGAAAACCAGAGTCTTCTTGGTAGCAATATGCTCCTTGGTGGTTTTAGTTTTGACTACACGATCCTTGCCTGTGACTTTCCAGTATCCAGCTTGAGTTGTCCTATTAGCCCGGTGGCTATTTGCGTACTTGTAACTGCGAGGACAGAAGAAATAACACTCTGGGTCGTTTGGCTCTTGAATTGCTGAAAGCTCTGCATGATTTGTTGTTGATTGACAAATTGCAAGTTAGAAAACAGGGAAAAAATAGGAAAGTTATAAGAAAAAAAAACAGTGCACTGGACACGTAGACATGAACACGTACCAGGCAGCACCCAAGGCTCATAATCGCACACATTAGCCTCTGCGATTATGCTGACTTCTTGTTCATAGCCACCGTGCATTTTAAACCTCAAGTAATAGGTCACCAATTCTTCATCGGTTGGATGGAATCCATAGCCTACGGGAGGTGGTCGAGAATTCATTGTTGTACTTGTCGTCTTTGATTGATCACGTCGTGTATAACTAAGAGAAAATTAAGGCAGATTATATATATATATAAAGAAAGTTACCAAAGCATCAGAGGTTGCAAGAATAAATTCTATAATTTGTAAGAGAAGAATGAAGTATAGAGACAAGTAAGTACTGAAAAGGAAGCTGTTGGTGTGCACTGGAAGCTGTGGTGTGCGTTCAATATATATAGGGGAATGGGGATGCAGGGGATGTTTGCGCTTCTATATATCCAATACTTCAAACACCCAGTCCCCTCACAGAATCTACTTCACTCAGAAGTTCGTAGTTTCGAAGGCATCAGAGGTCTAAGTGGGTCCCATGTTAAACCGTGTCCTCCTTGTCAGTACAGTGTTATTATAAATATTTTAACCCCTCCCACTATATATCCTTCCATCGATAGCCAATTAGGAGGGAGGAGGGAATGTAAGACAATTATAGAAATAACCTTTTTCACCGAGACAAGAAATAAATAAAGGAAGTTAGCAATTCATTTCTCCAGCCACAGGGCGCCACGACGTGTATAGAATGTTTTAGGTTTTTTTAAAAAAAAATATTTTTTACTTGAAAAATTATAAAAAATAATTATTTTTAATATTAATTCATCAAAATAATTTATAAACAACATAATGTTTCTAAAGAAAATCACATTTTAACAATAAAAACAAATATCTCCTTGGCTCGGAAAGTACACCAAAAGTGAGAACTTAGAATTCCACAATTTACAATCCAAGCCCTTGGGACTGCACTTAACTTCTATAACCATCATAGAACATTCGCGAACAATCACGAATAACGTCCAATGTAAAGTCAAACTATGTACTCCAATACTCATTTGTTTTTGTTCTGCCTTTTGCATTCTGTTTGGAAAAGAAGGATGAAGATATACTAACTGAAATTTTATTTTTAAATAAAAAATATTTTAAAAAATAAATTTTACCATACTCCTAAATAAGTCCTTAAAAGAAAAATCATGATGGTTCCTGGGAAAAAAGTTACCCTCCAATTCCACTCATTTTCCTCCCGTTTCCCAAACATAAAAGATCCCTAAACATAAAATTAATCCGAACACATTAATAGTCGATCAAGTAGCATGAAAAGAAAATCTAACTGAAATTCTCGATGGCTTGTGTGGCATCTTGTCTTTAACATGCTACCCATCACTAAAATATTTTAGTCAATTATATAATATAAATTGTTTTGTCTCGTGATGAAGATAGAAGGATTTTCATGACGATAAACATGATATAAAATTAATAAATGATGCGGGCTATTTATAAAATGCTTTTCTACGTACGGGGTTGAGAGTTTGAATCTTGCCTGCTAAATTTGTTGTTTAATTACGTAAATACATGTTTTTGTTTGATCATAATTATTTTTAAACAGATTTTAAACTTCATCTAGCATAGATGTTATGTGATACTTCGAAATACATTGTTACAAGCCTTGTAGCATAAATGATGTTATGAAAAATTTTATTTGAAATCTCTATTTAATGTTCTACATGGTGAGTGTCTTTAGGGAGTTTCTTGTTGATTTGATTCTCCGCTCAGGCTATCAATGGCAGGTGGGAAGTATAATTATAATTTTTTTATGGGTATCCGGAACAGCTTACATGTATCTCGGTTAACCCCACGGATTCCGAAGTTAACAATCATATAAGTTTCTAGTGATCTTAAAGTCTTGAGACTCGAACTAGTAATTTTTTCTAATTATTCTGTATGTTGCTATTTGGCCCGTGCTTTAATTCAATCCCACAAATAAAAACCACCCAGGAAAAAAATAAAAAGAAAAAACACAAAACTTGAGTGGTCATGAGATCTGGTCCTTGTTTTTTGATAAGTTCAGGTCCTTCTTTAACAATGAATCGCATCACCCTGATGTGATCACATGGTTTTTTTCTTCCACCGCTTAGAAAAAAATGTTCAGGTATTGATACCGCGTGTTTTCCAAGAAAAAAAACTTTTAATAATGAATGTGAAATTTATGATAATATATTTTTTTAATCTTGAAATAATAATATATTAGATAATTTATTTTTAAAAATATTAAGATGGCATTATATTAAATTGATTTGAATCAATTCAGATTAATTAGTTAAATTTGTAATCCAGATCAACAAACTGTGATAGGAGATAAACAATAATGTGCAATTTTAAAAAATCTAATATTAAATAATAAAATTAAAATTAAAAATATTTAATTAAAAAATATTAAAAAAACACTCGAGCAAACCTCGATTAATCTACTAAACATGTGATCTAAGCCATGCATCCCATTACATTTAAAAGCTTTTTATTTTTTAAATTATTTTTTATTTAATCACTCGAAACTCTTTTTATATCAAATAAAAAAAATAAAAAAACAAACAAGACATGTGTATGAGATCGAAAAAAAAAAGCCTAATTTATTTTTAAATAGCAAAAGAAGTTTTTCTAAAGTCAACCAACAAAAAAAGAACATTAAATTACAAAATGATTTTTTTTTTTAACTTTAAAGGGCTGAAAATAAATTAAATAAAAAATTAAAAAATTTACAATTAGGCTAAAATAGATGGGTACGACAACTTGGTTCATACGCCCCCATGTAAAGAAAGATCATTGCGTTCTATCGATGTGTATGGCTTTCTCAGACGATCAAACACTAACTTTTTTATGTTAAGTGTTAGAAGCGGAGCGTTGAATATGTTCTAAAGAAACAATGCATATTGGTAGATGAATGGTGGTTTGGTGGGACACATTGCTTTCTTCTCCTTCCTTCATGATTTTTTATAAAATAATTTTGATTTTATGATTCAGTTCATTCAGCTTAACATTCATCTTAATTTTTCTAATTTTTTTTTCAATTTTATCCATAGATTAACTAAAGTTGACTTCAATGTTTTTTTAAAAAATAATTAAATATTTTTTGATTTTATCATTTTTTTTAAATTCCACTTGATTAGAATTCCCCTTCACGCATTAAGTAACATGTAGCTATAAGAACCGGCTAACTATATATAGAAATTACATAGTAATTTCAATTTAACAACTTCAGTACTGGACAACAATCGCATCAGAATTCTAAGACAATACTTTCATCTTCTACTACCGGTTGTAAAAGCTTTCAGCCGTGGACATTGGAGGGCATCTGTACTTCAGAGATTAGCATCCTGAAGCTGCACGGACTGGATAAAGTCAGAAGCATCCACCATAAAGACAGTGAGAAATGTGCAGAAGACCTACCACGCAAGTATCTAAACAACTGCAGCAACATAAGTTGCCTCGGTAGAAGATTTAGGAATATAAATTGGCAGCATTGGCCATAAAGTAACTTTATTCTTCAGTACAAATATGTTACTAATACTCAAATAGCAACTTAAGGACACAGATATTGACAGGAACAGATCTGTTCAGGTAGACACGGGGGCATCGAAGCCCATGTGAAACGGGATTTCCTCAGTGCTCACAGACGCAGCTGGCTGAAATGGAGAACGAAGGTTGTTTTCTAGCTCCGAGATTAATGCTTTCAGCTCTGCCCGTAGATGAGGGATTAGCTGCAGGAAGGATCAAAATATTAATTCGATGCAAGAATGAGCTATCTGTTGTCTATTTACACTCCACGTAACTGAGATTAAAAAGAATCCATATAAGGCACGTTAATTCTAAGTTCTAACCTGTGAAAGGTCAGGAAGCAAAGCATCTGTTGGACTATTTTCTGGTGAAACCACTGAGGGACGCAAACAACCTTCTTCAGTCTTCTCCCACGGATTTCCATTATCCAAACCCGAAGGCAGTACCGTAAGAGAATTCCATTCACCTTCATCGGGGGCTGATATGTCCAGATTTGGATTATCAAAATCTAAATCCAGTAGGCTACTCTCTCCGTAACCATGGGTTGAGTGATTTATAAACTTAGAAGGCATCTCCATCGAAGGCCCGCATTCGCCTTCAATACTGCAATTCGGTGCAGCTTCGAAATCAGAGATCGAGACCATATGGTGATTTGGTTCACCTTTGGTGGTCTTCACATCTGGTTTTTTCTTCAATTTACAGAGAACATATCCCCCCTGCACATATTGAAACAGAGAACCTAGATTCATCGAGTGAATTATTAGTACATAAGAGCATACACCAGTAAAAGCAAATTAATTTCTTAAAAAACACGGGGGCGGCTACACCACCAGATATTCAAAGTAAAATCGAACGAACAGAACTTAAGAACCAAAAATTACCGACTACAATCTCCATACCCAACAGAGTATATGACCATTCCTTACAGCTTGAAATAATAAAGAGGTATGTTAATTGAGCAAAAAGTAAAGGACCAGATTAACATCCAAGCTTCCAATTTCGTAGAAATGATAGCCATAACTTACTTGGGCTATTTTCCCCTTCCATGTAAGAACATTGCAACAAATTAATTCAAATCAATGTTTCTGCAAAAGACCCTACACTAGTACAGAAAAATTAAATAAAAAGGGACAAAATTCTTTTAGCATTTACCTGGTTAGAGAGGCTTAAATCAGAGATATATTCGTATTCATGTATGATCCATCCAGTCCTTATTGGTTTAGGACGAGACTTTGTATAGAAAACCAAAGTCTTCCTTGTACCAATCACCTTCTTGGTACCCATAAATCTTATTTTAAGATTTTTGCCGGTTGGTTTCCAAAACCCGAGCTTTGTTCTCCGGTTATAACGTCCGCTGTTTAAATACTTAAAATCGCGAGGGCAGAAGAAATACCATACCGCGTCCTTTGACTTTATGTTTGATTTATCTACACATAATAATGACTGCGTTAATCCAATATCATGATAGAAACAATAAACGTATAACAAGATAGAAAGGGACGTCTAATTATTAATTACCAGGTAACTCCGAGGGTTCATGCTTGCAAACATGAACCACCGGCATGATTGACAAGTCTTCCACGTCATCACCCAGTATCTTTGGCTTCAAATAATTACAAACTAATTCTTCATTGGTTGGATGAAATCTATATCCAACTTCTGGTATGGATGGATTTGGGTTTGGTGAACTGTTCATAGCTAACAAAAACAAAGCAAAATGACAGTTAGAGAAAGATTTGCAGGAGGAGGCAATTGATTAGTGTGTGTTGTAGTGCACTGAGTAAAACCCGACTCACCTGAGGGGAAATTGTAATTCATTCCTCTTCCTAAAAGAGGCTTGAAACTGGAAGAAAAGAGGAAGAAAACTAGCAGCTACAGGTAAGGGACTGTTTTGTGCGTGCGTGCGTGCGTGCGTGTGTGTGAGTGTGTGTGTTTCTGGAGAGAGAGAGAGCTTGTTTGTGAGTGGTGAATGCTTGGGCTTAATGAAAGAATATATAGGCGCTAGAGATTCTGTAGTCAACAGAGAGTCAATGACACTCCAGCTGAAGTTGCAGTCTAAAATAGTAATAAATAGGGAGGCCACCGTGGCTCACTTCACCTTCGCTGAGAAGCAGTTGAGGGGATTCCAAGTTTGACTGGGCTTGAGATCTAACTTGCTTCCCAATTGTTTTGGGTCGGGCCCACTTTATAACTCTCACGAATTCTTTCTACAATCTTCTAGACTATTCGCTTGATGGTGTCTCCCAGGTCCCTCCTAGTTGTAATTAGGGTCCTGGATGTGTATAGATTTTGATCCAGTGATTAAATATAAACTTGATATGCACTATTTATAATTCAAGTTAAATTTAAATCTCAGATCATTAACCCTTTATTAATTGATTTAAATATGAATGATGATCTAATAATAACTTGAAAATTAATATTGCTATTACTGCTAATGAATATTGTAATTTCATAATATGAAAAAATTTAAACATAGAAAATAAAAAAATATATATTATTATTACTACTTCCTTGGAAAGAAGTCAAAGGAAAGGAAAGGATGGGATTAGATTACATGTAAAGGTGGATTCCAATTTGTTAATTGTTTGTTTTTGAGATGTAAAAGTATTTTATACAAAAAGATTGATTTTTTTTTAATTTTTTTATATTTTTTATTAATAACAAAAATAAAATTTAAAAAGTAAGAAATGTTATTTTAATATATTTTTAAATAAAAATATTTTAAAAAATAATTATGACTCCACTGTCATACCTGCTTGGAATTTCTCGCTACAACTTGCTTTCCAAGTTTTTTTTTTTGGCCCCACCCTCAGAATATTCTAGAAAGAATTTCCAACTTGATGGTGTATCCTTCCTGGCTGTTGTAACTTGTAACAGGTAATTAAACATTTAACTTTTTTAATTGGGAAAGGACATAGTGGATGGATTTTCTTTTGTTGTGATGGAAAACGCAACGAATTTCTTGGGCCCGTTTTATGAAGCCCAGTATGCTGGACCTGACAACTAGGCTGGATGGCTTGCTTTTAAAGCTCAAGCTCGGCCTAAAATGCTTGAAACTTCAAAAAAGTTATTTATCCATAAAAAACCTAAACTTTGCCCATTTGCCCAGTTATCTGGATCCTTCAAGTTACAGTGATGGGGTGCTTCTTTCCTGTCAGCAGGGAGAGTTTCCAAGCATTTCACTTATTACAAAAATAATTGGGCCTAACTTCACTGCCAATCCTCCTTTCCTGCAGGGCTTTCAATCACAGGCTTTTGAGATCCAGCCCATTCAGCCCTTGCTGGACTTCCAGTTCTTGAAATAGGGTTAGGTCACGCTCTATCGTTTAGAATCGAACGACGCCTTTTTTTTCTTATAACCTGCCTGAGAACGAAGGCCAAGGCAGAACGAATTCTCTGACATAAGGATCTGATCTTCCCCCAGGCCTAGGTCTGACTCCTAGTTCGGAGCCTTATACATCTTTTTCATGATGAGACTTGACACCCATTGTCATCTACCGAGCTAGTTCCCTTTTCTCCTGTTTTCCTTCTTCTTATCAAGAAAACCAGGGGAATGGCCGGTTAAACACTGGGTCGAGCTCACTTTATCCTTCCATCTTTGAGTTTTCTCCTGGCCTGATTTGCGGGACAACAAAGCACATCTTTTCTCGTGTTACTACATCTAATACTAATAGTGTAATTGAATAGTATTGTGGCTAGGGTTTCAAAGAGAGGGAGAGTTTTGTTAAGTGAAAATTTCTTTATTTTAAAGTAACAAAGTTTTTTAATATAATGAAAAATCTATAAATAATTCAATATTTTTTTATTAATTTTTTCTTGTGCCATGTTTATAAAGTTTAAGATGTTTTATGTATTTTTCAAAATAATAAAGGTAAAGTATAAAATATAGTAAACTATAGGATGTTCATGGTAATTTTTTCTTTTAATTAATATTAAATCTCAACTATTACCCTTCAATTTATTTTTTAAATTGTTAATCATTTGATTAAATAAAAAATAGATTATAAAAGATAATTATATTAAACCCAATAAGAGTTATGATCAAAGTCATGAATTGGGTAAGTTAACCCAGTTAATCCTATTCTATCTAAAATATTGTTGTCCCCGATATTTTCTTATAAAAAAAATGCTAGATCAATATTGTTTTTTTTTAAAGGTGAACCAGGTTTTGACCGTGACGATCAAGGCAGTTAAGCCACATCTAAAGACCTTGGTTAACTTAGAATATCTTTGTGTTAATATTTATAAAAATAAATAAATGATAGTAGCTAGAGTTTTTTTAATCAAATCGGGTTTTGCCCAGGTCATGGTTAAACCCACAAAATCAATCGAGTCATATTAAATTAGTTTCCATATGATTTGATTTGAAACCAAGACAATCAAGAATACAGGTTAGGGGCCTTTAGGTGGACCCACTAGTTAAGACCAGGTTTAGTAATGTCTCCAAAGAGTTCCTCGTGGCAACATGTGAATAATATATTATTCTTATGTTTTTTAATAAGTTCTCGGATTTTAAATAAGAGATACTTTTTAATCTTTATTTTAAAAGGACCAAGATTTTTTTATGTTTGTTCTTATTACTTTTTTATTTTTATTGAATGAATGATATAAAACAACAATTTGTTTTTCTAGAGATAATATATATTAATAAGAACAGGAGGGTTATACTAGAAAATTGTTTTGTATCAATGAAATTTAAACTACTCCTCTTCTCATGTCTAAAATATATTGCCATATAAACAAATAAAAAAAACCTTAGGGCTTCATGTGAAATAAAATAATATATCTTAATCTACATCTATCTTTTAAATTCTCCACTTAATTCTTAAGTGGAAATAACATTTGTTTTTAATAATTATTGGCACATGAAAGCCTATTTTGAGTTTATTAAACACACTTTTCAAATTTTAAAATCATAATCATAATTTTCCTTGTTGCAAAACAATGTGTTGAATAGTTATATTTTTTTTTATGTTAAGAAAGTCATCTTAAAGCTATAAAGCGTGAATCAATTAAATATTTTATTTAGAAAACTCACTACATAGGTGGTCCGTATTGCGTCGCGAGCCGGGTTGATTTTTTCATAACTTAAAAAAGTGATGTTCAAGCATTGTTAGAGTGTTTTAAAGCAAACAAAATCTCGTAACTTAAATTATAGGCCCTACTGGATCCAATAAAATGTTTTACTTAGTTATATGATAAAAAAAAAATACAACAAATCTAAAGAGAAAATGTGATAATGATGACCTACAAGAAAAAAACACTTGCCAAAAGGAAAAAAAAATATGAAGCTAGATTCCAAGATAACCCGATGTTAAAAAACAAAATTAAGCTTCATATTTTTTTTTAAGTAGAAAAGCTTTATAATAAAGAATATAAAATAAAAGTAGAAAGAAATTAAATTAACTAAGAAAAATATCTATTTTTCTAAAAAAACTCATGCATCAATCTCTCTATGTTGAAATAAACTCATCATTGAATTCAGTTTTCAGTTACAAACTATCCTCCATTAAGAGTATCCTTTTATGCATGAGCCACCTCATCACGGGTCTTTAACATCTTTATGTGAACTACCTCATTATACATCTAACACAATATTTTTGTGCATGTCATCCTATCATGGATCTCTAACACATCTTTGTACATGTTATCCCATCAAGGATCCCACCATCAGGATTTTGAACGACAACAACTAATGTGAACGAGAACAACACACTAGTTCTTGGATGTATTTTCTTGATGGGAAACCTCCTTGTCCTTTTCTATACAAGCATATCATGTTTTGCATCCTCTTTTAGTTATAATTGTTTTGCAGCACACAACAAAGTAAAATAACCTTCAAGGATCGATGAGCTTCAAAAAAATAAGGATAAAAGTTTGTTACAAGTCAAAAACCTCGAAAACTAAGAACACCATAAATATGAGAATACTCTCAAAATAATTAATTTTACTCCCCCATGTCTTCAATTGTCAAAAGACTATTACAGCTCTTTATATAGAAAAAAAAATAAAAAACTCTAAACTCTAATGATATTGAATAAAAAACATAAACTAGGAAAAAAAATTCTATTCAAATAGAAAAAAAAACTAGAAAAAACATCATAATAAATAGTAGAAAGAAATAAAATTAACTAAGGAAAATATCTATTTTTCTAAAAAAAAATAGATTTCAAGGGTAATTTAAGCATTTTAATTTTAAAATTAAAATAAAATTTCAAAAAAATCTTTTAGAAGCAAGTTAAATGAATTTTGCTTTTAAAAACTATTTAATAGCTTTACTAAGCCATAAAAATATGAAATGACCGAGATGTTTCTACTTTCTTGTAAATGATAAATTAATCTATTGAAAAAAAAATTGTATTACCTTTCAAGCCAAATTATTTAATTTGATTTTTAAAAATTAAGATAGTCATTTTACTATACGAATACACGTTGAAATTTGAAAGCACGTACACATAAACATATACCTTGTTTTAATTTTTATTTTAATTGTTATGGAATTATCCGGCAAACACACGGGGTCTGGCAGCAGTACAGTCTCCTTGGCCGTGAAAGCAGTAGGTCCCAGCCTTATCTTAAATCAAAGCCATCCTCAATCCCCAGCCAAGTCAGGAACAAGGGGACCAGTCTGAGGAAATGAGTTGCATCTGGACGCCATTGGAGAGCAGATAGAATCTGACCAGATATACAATCATCTCATGGGAGGAGACGCGACAAAAAGAAATCTAACAAATTCTTTATCTGGCAAAAAAATCATGATACTCGTGAGTCACGATTACCGACACTACCGAAGATACAATTATCAGAAAGCGGAAGAAATAGTTTCAATGGTAATTGTTCAGGAGAGAAAAACCGAAGTATCTTGGAAGACATAACACTCGAGAAAAATAAATAATATTGTAGTAAAATTGATGGAGTTTGCACTTATGAATTCATAAATTTATACATTTTGGATGGTTCTTGCAAAATGGTTCTGATTTGCCATTTCACATTACAATCCAAGACATCTGGGATACGTAGTTCTCTCTTTGCCTGAAAAACTTGGCTGAGGCTAGACCAGAGCTAGTTACCCCCAGAGATATGTATCGCTATAGTCAGTTGTTTCTGATATAAAAACTCCACTTTCTTATCTACCCCATAGTTTTTGAGCCAGTTTCATCTACAAACGTGTCACACGCTGAGAGCACTGCATTCTAACCGGAGAAAACACAACGGTGAGTCGAGCATGATCAGAGAGAGAATAATTTTCTGGCCACATGCCTTTCTCAGCTTCACGGGGGAATAGAACTGCATTCTTGACATTGAAACCAATGGCTTCTTCCACTATGTCATGTTCAGAGTCCCCAGTCCTCTCACTGCAATTCTCCTCTCTTAGCTCTGCGCATTCTGAATTCCAAATCCTTCGCTGCAATTATTAAGCATTTTAGTGAACAACATATAATGAATGGTGTGGTAGATTAATCTAACACGGATATATAGAGAAGTGGAACAGAATTCTAAATATTCTGAAAGATCCATACACATGCCCAGATTTGTAAATTTAACACACAGCAATGTACCAGCTATCATGCGAAATATTAGGGAGACCAAGTGAACTGCTAAAATTTAGGACAATATCCATGGATCAGGGATGTACTGCACCTTAAATTCTTCATACTCGACAACTCCATTTCCATTAATGTCAGCTTGCATCCATAAATCTTCCGTCTCCTGGGAAGTGAGTCCATAAGGAAGACCAATTAAATTTACCTGTATAGATTAGACTATGGTAAGGTCATCTTTCCACTTAAAATTGCATGTTTATCGTCAAGCTGCTTGTGGAAGTACCTGGCGGAGTGCTTCACAGAAAGCTGAATATGTTATAAAATTCCCATGGTCGCCAGCCTTTAAAAACGCAAATGCATTATTTTCAACCAACGAGGCTTTTTGGAGCTGACACTGAACCAAGAAAAATTATAGCAATCAGATGTTGAAAGCAGTATGGTTATGTGAATTTATAAATCAAAACATATTGATGTTATTGGGGAACTTCACCAGAGCTAGAAAAGAGCTAGCTCTAAACTTTATGCCCCTTGATTTGTACAAATAAGGACGGTAAAATGTAACTCAGTTGAACTTCAAATCTATAGCACATTTACAGCACTTTGCACTGATGCAATGCTGACGCATTTGACATACAGGCCTCTTTAACATTCTCGTCAAAAAGCTGGCTGACATAAGCTGTGAACTGAACAGCATAACCAAAGCACAAGCCATAAATATCTCACAAAGCAATCTACTTCAAGGAACTTGGAAACTAATTTAATGATAACCGGTTCTTGATTAGAATGTATGTGAAGTTTAATACGTCTTATATTTCAGAATAGCAGGTACAGACTGCAACAAGCAGCATTAGCTGTAAATATCAAGATTGCTTAGCCATAAATTCCTAGGGTCCATGGTTGGATTGCAAGACTAGCAGACAGTAAACAACATTGTCTTTCTTTGCAGAAAGAAGCTTCCACAAAATAATTATTTAAGAGGAGAAAATTACAATAAAGGATTCTTAATCCTTCTCTAATGCATAACAATTTGTGTCTGCTATCTCCTAAGTATAAAAATTGAGCAAGTTTTCTGAGACAAGTACAAATTTTAGAAAGATATGAACTAAAGTTGATAAATGGACTTGACTCTTGTTGGTAGCGTATATTTCTATTTCTTTTTCTAACAATATTATTCCATGTTTTATCTTCTTCTCTAGCACAAAATACCAGACTGGCAGGGCAAGGAAGTACCACGATCACCTGACATGCTGGGAACTAATCGATAGTAAAACAGAACTGAAGAGTAAGATATTAAGAACATTCCAGAAATGATTGAACTCGCCTTTATTATTCCAAACACTGCTTCAGCCCAACTTTATTAAGAACATTCCAGAAACGATTGAACTCACCTTTATTATTCCAAACACTGCTTCAGCCCAACTCTTCTTCAATGGTTTCCTTGATTTATTAGGATTACACAGCAATATGAAATCAACACCACAGATGTTACCCCTATGATTTCGGTGGCTCACCCACTACATGATGCAGAAGGAGTCATGGGCAAAAAAAAAAAACATTTGAGGTAAGCAGTGTAATTAAACATTGTTGTTAGCTAGTGATGCAGAGGCATTCGGATTGCAACTTAAAGAAATTTACCCTGTGGGCATCTGCATCACTGTCAGTATATTGATGGGCAATGTCATATGAAGATACAAACCCTTGAGACCTCAGGAATTTGTAAACATGTCCACGCTTGCTTCCATTCCAATCACTGGATAAAGCATGAAACAAATGAAAAGAAAATGAGGATATCTTTATTCAGAGGTTATGTAAGAATCATTTGCTTCGCAGAAGCAAGACAAGAAGCTCACCCACAGAGCAGGATTGGCGTATGGTTAAGTTTGTTTTCTCTCTGATATTGTTCCACAAATTGGAGTATTTTGTAAACCTACGAAAAAAACCAATGAGAAACCTCAAGGTAAAAATTGGCATTAACATAGCTAAGAACTAGAATTGGAAATTCAGAATGAAGTAAAAGATTATGAATAAAGAGAGATTTATATACCTGATGCAGTCTAACTACAGATAGACAGGAATCATGAGGAAATAACAAGTGAGTGTTAACAATAAGAAATTCTTGCTGAGCATTGCCTTTCCGGTTTTGTGAAAAGGGAAAGGCCAGCTGAACATGCAATAGCTGAGCAACACGGTCTCCACAGTCATTGAAGAGCAACTCTCGATAATTTAGAATTGTAAAGTAGTCCTTACGCACAGCAGTAAGCAGGCCTGCAGAGAGGACAAAATCCCAATCCAATTAGCATGAACTTATACAAGCTGGATTGGATGGTGATAACAGAAGGGACACAAGTAGCTGATTTTTTAACTTGGAGGTCAGTAAAATCATATAGAAAAAGGCAAGCATACTCAAGGAGAGCAATAGCATACAAAGTGCAGTTTACATGTGACTACCAAATAAGCAAAAAGAAAATATTAATTTGATTTACTGCAAAGACTGAGAAAGATTGTTTTTCCACCTGCTTGCCAAAATAAAATGAAGGTCTTTTCATAATTTTTTTTTACAGAATTTCCAACAAACTTTTTGTTCTCTGTAAGAAAAGATAAGAACTTGATTGCAAAGTCAGCTATCAACCAATATATGCCATGCCTAATTTTAATTTTATTATGTTCGTACGAGATTGAATAATAGTCAGAATCAGCCAACTTAAGCTGATGACCAAAGATGTCTCCTGAAAAGTATAAGAACATAAAAAAAAGTAGCTTGCTTTAAAGATCCACACTAATCCAGAGAAGAAATTCAAACAAACGAAGGAGCTTAAACAGAACATTGATTACCATCTCCACGGTTATTGGTTCGTGCAAGCTGGAAAGTTACATAGCCAGCATCACCAAGTCTCTGCTGGTACATATGCACAAGTTCTTCATTTCCAACCCAGAATTCCTGCAAATAAAAAACCAAAATTTCACACCGAAAAGAACCATTTGGCATAATTTCAAATACAATAAACAGCCCTTTTTATTTTTCCACACAATTAGATCCACGGTAACAGAGAAATTGAAAGGAAATTAAGCACCCACCTGGAGACATATAATTGAAGATCTCTCGAGAAGCAACCAATTCAAAATCTTTTGGTTTCTAGAGAGCCAGACTGCTCTGAAATTGCTTTCACGAAGACTTTGATTCTATTTCACGACAACATAAAAGCACACAGATAAAATTCTCAAAAATTTGAAGAAAAAAACAAGAAGAAGAATTAACACCATTGTCTGGTTCTACAAAAGGGACAAGAACAGGAATTAGTACCTTTTGATCAAGTCGCTTGTAGATAGGAGCCAGGATGTTAAAGGTAGTGCAAGAAACACAAGGCTCATAAGTCATTGCTGTAGTCGTTGAGGACACATAGTCACAACCACTGTTGGTTCTTGGAATCGTTCCATTTCCACTTAAAAGATTAGACTCGTTAACTCCTGAGTTTAACTGACCCCCAATATCTGAATCCGCACTGGAGTCCGCGACCGCAACCTGTACCAGTCATTCAATCAAACCCCACACTAGAAAAACAAAAACCCAATAACAGAAACACAGGAAAAACTGAAACAAATAACAATGTTACCATTTTTTTAGAGTTCTAGCACCTGTAGAAAATAATTGTTGTCTTCGGTTTTTGTAGAAGGTTAAGGGGAAAAAGTGAAAAGTGATAAGAAAAGATAAAGAAGAGAAGATATCGCAAATGAGGATTCTGGAAAACTGTTGTGATTTGTCAAAACTTTTGGATGGAGATTATGATTGTTTCTTCTTTGGTATGGTTCACTCTCGTGAAGATGGTTTTAGCTTTTATAGAGAATCACAGTCCTGTTTTTGGAGTTTGTCAGTGTTAGAAACAACACTTTTTCAAGATCCTTGTTTTTTAAAATATATTTTATTTAAAAATATATTAAAATATTTTTTTATTTATTTTTAATATTAATATATCAAAATAATCTAAAAATATTAAAAAAACTAAAACTAAATAATTTAAACAACACAATTAAGTTTTAACTCTCGGAGAAATCATTAATTAATCATTTGACAGATTGGAATCCGGTTGTGGAACACAGATGATGGGCCCATGATTGTTTTCCGTTTGCTTGCCTAGTTGAATAGCTTAGCGCCCTCTCTTTTCTGTGGGCTCTAACTGTATGTCTGCGATCATCCTTTTTCCCCTAACTGCTCCATCTTAACAGTCACTTCTTATCTACTTTTCCCGGCCGCAATCTTAGCAACCGCTTTTTTTAATTGTGATTAGAAAGACAAGGATACTTTTTATGCCGCAAATTATGTTTAAACACCAGTTGGGTTGGACAACTTTTTAAATATTCCATAATTAAGTTAGTGTATGTTTATGTTTATTTTTGTGTTTAAAATTTGGTGTGTTTTAAAAGTATATTTAGTTTAAAAATAATATTTAATTAATATTTTTTTATGGTTTTGAAGTGCTGATATTTAAAAAATATAAAAAATATTATTTTGATATATTTTCAAGAAAAAAATATTTTTAAAAAATACCCTGTAATATAATATCAAATACATATTTAATAGATTTACTTTGAAAATAAAAATATAAAGATGAAATAACAGTATTTTGTTTTGTTGTCTAAGAAGGTAGGAAATATATCAATTTATTAAACCATTAACATATTGGATTATTTTTTTATTTCATAAATATATTTAAAATTCAAATCAATTATTCATGATAAAAAAAATAAAATTTTATTAGATAAAATATTATGATAAAATATAAGTTTTTAATTTATTAAAAATATAAAAGCAATTAATGCTACCTAAAAAATGATAACTTGAGAGGCTGTCATTTAAAATGAAATAGAAAATTATATATATATATATATATATATATATATAACCTATTCCTCCTTCATTACATAAACACTGATAATTATTTTCTAATTATTATAAAATTTATGGTGCCCGATTTTTTATTTGTCCATGATGCACTATTAAACATGTTTTAATAGTACAAAGATTTAACATAATTATTGGACCCGTTAACATCTATTGAGATTTACTAAACACATATGTTTGACCTCGCTAAAATCTTATAATAATTGATTTAGTGTGAACTAAATCTGGTATGTTTAGTTTAAAAGCAATATAAATGATTATAAAAATAATTAAAGATGATATTTTTTTAATATTAAGATGATTATATATTAGATTAACCTGAATCAACTCAAGTTAACTTGTAGAATCCGCGATATGGATCATGAGACAGTGATAACCCCACAAAAAACAAATTAAAATAAATTATGAAGCTCAACTGCTAGTAAACACAATGTTGTAGGAGAAATTCATCTTAAAAAAATGAATAAAAAGTCAACTTGAGCCAAACCAGGTTAATTTATTAAATTCGTAATCCAGGTCATAAGACTGAGATAGCCTCGTAGAAAGCAAATTGAAATCAATTGAAACTCAATTCACAATCAACTCAATATTGAAGAATGAAAATGAAAAAACAAAATCTAGAAAATTAACAAAAAAATAAGCCAACATGAGTTAACCTGTGAAATCCACGACCAAGATCATGGGATCAGGATAACTCCATATAATTATTTATTTGAAAGAAATTGAATAAATAAAAAAGTAAAAAATAAATTGATGGACCCAACAAACAAAGAGCAGGCATTTGGGCCTTGGTGGCCTAGGGCACGCCTAGCCCAAAATAAAAAGGTTCACCCTGTGTGCTAGGTCTCTCATTTGTTATATATATTAAAAGGGAAAGACTTTAATATTAAAAATAAAAATAGCTAAGACACACACCTTTTGCTACCTTAGAATCTGGCGACCAAAAGGTCGCTAGAAAAGTGAGGTAGGGGTATTCTATGCTCAAAAATTTATTTTTTTAACCTATTTTTTTAATCTAAAATACTTAGAGACCTAAATAAATCCATTCGTGACTTTAAACATATAACATCCCAATTTTTAACATATGTTGTGTCTTAATAATATGCTTATATGCAATATTATGGTAAATTTTTTTATTTGTTGGGAATTCTACCAAAATTTCAGCAGAATTTCCTCAACACTTGGAGGGTACCAAATTATCGATATTTTAATAATACAACAAAAATGGTCCAATCCTCTTGGACCTTATCCCATATCAACATAACTCAAGATTGACATACAATAAGTTTTCTTTAGTGTAGGTTCCTTTAGCAGGCATGTTTTGAAGTTGTTGCACTAGTTCTTCCAAAATTCTTTGTTGAGTTTATTAGTGTAATTGTTGTTGCTCCATATGTTGTTTCATGCTTGCAATTGCTTCAACAAGTCATGACATCCCTGTTTCTTCTGTTATAAATTTATTGCTCCGATCGATAGTAATTATAACAAACATGATAATTCAAGTTGATAATAAATAGGAATTTTATTAAATAAAAAGAAATTAACTTACAAAGATCTAATAGAAAAAAATGATAAAAGATAATTTCTGGGCATATTTGAGGTTACCCAGGTCTCTATAAAAGCATATTCAAGGTTACCTAATCCTCTCATGATTTAATAAAAAGTTCCAATAAGTTTTTCCATGGATAGAAATCTACTTAGCTAATACTTAAATAGAAGAGAAATTCAAACAAATTCAAATTTAAAAAAATCATAATCTATTAACTTTAAATTTAAATTTGAATAGGAGAAAATCATGTTGATGTGTCAAGGCTATGATTGTTATAATTCCACCCCCATTTAAAAACCCCGCTCTCAAGACTAGGGTAGGTTCCTTTAGCAACATGTTTTGAAGTTGTTGCACTAGTTCTTCCAAAATTCTTTACTAAGTTTTATTGGTGTTGTTGTTTCTCCTTCTCGCTATTGTTGCATCTACAATTGCTTCAATAAGTTGTGACATTCTTGTTCCTTTTATCATAGATTTATCGTCGAATACCAATTATAACAAACATGATAATCTAGGTTGATAATAATAGTAATTTTATTGAATAAAAAAATAATTAAAAAGGAAGATAATTTTTTGGTATATTAAAAGTTGATCGGGCCTTCACAAGGGCATATCTGAGGTTATCTGATCCTTTCCTGATTTAGAGAATGTTTGTTTTTGCGCTTCAAATATGTTTTTTTTTTAAATATTTTTTTTGTTTCAAGTCAATTTTTTATTTTTGTGTTTTTATATTGTTTTGATATCCCGATATCTAAATTGATTTTAAAAAAATTATTTTGATGCATTTCCAAGCAAAAAACACTTTGAAAAGCAACCACTATCATAATACCAAACGAGCTCTTAATAACAAGTCCCAATAAGTTTTTCCATGGCAAGAATTTTAATTAGTTAATAATAAAGTAGAAGGGAAGTTCAAACAAATTTAAATTTAAAAGATATTAATATAATAATTTTAAATTTAAATTTAAATAGAAATAAATCTTGTCATCTTTGAAATAAGAGTAAGTGTTTTTTTGTTATGGTACTATCACATCCTTATATATAGAAGGTAAGATAATAGAAGTTGTAATTTGAACCACCGTTTGTATATTAATTTAAATTTATATTTTATTTTCAATGATTTTAAAAACGAATCTCATATTCATTTTAATCATGATAGATTTATGAGGTGATTTGGATAAAACGCGAAATGAATTTTTTGCACGAAAAGGAAATTCTTATGTTAACCTTTTTCATATAAAAATTAAATTTCTCCTCATATTAAAAGATTTAAATACATTATTCACCTTTAAATATCGCAAAAAAAAAAAAAGGTTTCAATTGATGGGATCATCAGAAACTCAATCAAAATAGAAACTAGAAATAAAACATGAGATGAAAAGGTCTAGGAGTTCTGTGATTTTTGTGAATCTTGAGTTTTGCCATCTTTCTTGGTCATTTTTATGGAGTGTTTTGCGTCTACTGTTGTTGTTTCTGTCTCTGATTCAAGTCTTTTCTAGTGCTATATTTGTTGTTCATCGCCCTTCATTGTGGTTCATGGCTCTTGCAATTTTTGCTGCTATTTCTTATGTTGCTTGTTATTGTTTTTATAAGAATATGGTTTGCTTGATGGTTTTAACTTGATCCCTCCTACCCTAGTTTTGGGGCATGAGAGTTCTTATATTTATTAATTAATGTTTTAGGAATTCCCAGTACTGTTTTCTCATTGTAAGTGCGAATTTTAATAAGGTAAATTACAAAAAGCTATGAATATATGTAAGAAATCTGAGAGGCTCTTCCACGTGCAAACTGCTAATTACGATCCATGAAAGCTTTCCGCTTTCCCAAGAACAATTTGCAGATGACATGCGGAGATATATATCAACTTTTTTTTTTTATTATTATTAATATGAGTATCTAGATCACTGAATCTTAACTAATCTCATGAATTCTAAAGTTAACGATCATATAAATCTTAAGTGGATATGAGATTTATAAAACTTAAATTAATAACTCTTAAAAATTAAATTTAAATCTAACTAGTTAAGCTATATTATCGTAATTAACTCTTTTTATTTAGTTTGTCAAGCGGTCTCATGTGACTTTCCTTCCTGTTCATGAAGAGGCGCCAAAATAATTTTAAAGGTAATATTTTTTATTTATTTTTTATTTCAGCAGCTCGTACAAGTAAATATAGAGATTTTCTATAATTTAACGTTGAAATTATTCAATATGCGTGTGTTTTTGGGTGTGATGGTCCGTCAGATTGGATGATACCCTCTCCATGCTTGAATAACTGGGGTAATTTTTATCCACCTTCACCTCTTATCTTCATGAAAGCAAAATTCCTCTTTCCCTGACTACAAGTAAAGTAAATGAAGGTTGTATAATACTGTTGAAACCGTATTATTAAAAAAATTATTTTTTTTATTTAAAATTATTTTATATATATATATATATTTAGATTATTTAGATTTGTTGATATTAAAAATAATTTTTTAAAAAATAAAAAAATATTTTAATGTATAATCAAATTGTATAATCGAAGTAATTAATAGTTCCCTGCAAAATGCTCTTGTTCACGGATTACTCCATAATTACACAATGGTCATCAAAATGCTCTGACCATGGTAACAGTGATGTAGATATCACCAAACCAATAGCTATCACCAACCAACCAATTATTGCTTTGGATTCAAGCTGCCTGAAGCTGCATTTGTCACTGAAAGTACCTACCCATTTCTATTGGTTCCTAACTCCTACTCATAAACAAATAGATAAGTTATGAGTAATCTGCAAGTTGCTCCCTGATTTTAACTCAAAACCATCAAGAACACCTTCTGTCATCTTTGTGATCCTGCAAGAAACAGGTTCTAGCAGGTGCAACATTACCTAAGCTGGTAGAGGCACAAAAGGCTATAGAACTTTCCATTAGGAGAACAAGGATGGATGAAAACAAGATACACATGGTATTTCTCAATAAGCTAGCCACATCTTAATTTTTAAACAACGATCCTCTCTCTCTCTCTCTCTCAGAGTTGAAAAATGAAATTGAAACTATATATTTTAATTAAACAGGGGAAAAGAAAAGAAAATAAATTAGATGATGTTTCACCATCTACTCACCTATACCTACAACGTCTCAACAGAAAGAATGCCCGTTGCTTAAAAAAATAAAAAGCCTCTACTTCATTCATATAAAACTATAGATGAAACAAGATGGCAAGAGGGTAAGGCAACCTATGAACCATGCTGTACCGACGGGACCTGGCATTCCGATCCGAATGGCCTTCAGAAGACGTCCAGGCGATATTCTTCAAATGTGTTAGATGGCAGGTAGAGGATACAATGGATCCAATCAACTGTCCTTACCATTACTACTGCGACAGCACTTACCCTGGGAATCATCCGCCCTATGTGGATGTTCTAGCTTTTCTCTTTACAGCAGCTTTGTACCTGGTAACACTAGCCATTATGGTAGTAGATATATCAAGACGTGGTCGACCATATCTCAGAGAATCAAAGAGATACCTGCAACCATCTGGTCCAGTCTCCCTCCCTCTAATCCTCTTAGTACTTGCCAAGGGTTCACGGATCAATACCGTATTCCCTCTCTCCTGCTTTGGACCAGCAATCCTTCAGCTGCTTCAGGTATCTGCCCTCACATTCGATAGCCGCATTGACAAAGATGTCAGGTACGCATTCCTCCAGGCATCGACCATTTCTGGAATTCTACATGCAAGCCTGTACTTGGATTCCATTATCTTACCCTACTATACAGGTTTTGATGCTCTAGTTTCATCTACATTTTCTGGGGAGTGCCCAACTTGTGTTTGCCGAAAAGAGGTTTTAGTTGTGGGTGGAAGGTTGATCAGGTACAGGGGGTGGTCATTAACTACATTTTTGGTTATAGGAGTTCTGTGTTCAAGAATTTTATGCAGGGTGACTGGAGAGAATAAGAGCAAGATCATGTCAATCAAGACCTTGCTGGAAAGTTTAGGTTTGATCTTGATCACCGTGGACTGCATTTATCTAATAAGGAGAAGTCCAGAACAGTCTCTGATGCGAATTGCTGCTTTTGGAGGTGTGCTCGTGTTAATTTGCCTTCAAATGATAAAGAAGATGTCTGCTCAGATGATCCAATGGCATTCTGCACATGTAAAGTTAGACAGGTAGGATTTGCACCAGACAGCTAGGACTAGACAGTCCTAGGTTTTCAAATTGTAAACCATCCGTTTGCAAGGCCAGAGGGTATCTTGAGTGATCTCTCTTGTACAGGGAATAGAAACCAAATGTACAGAATACCAATAACTATTTGTTTTCCTGTTCTCTTTTCCTTAATTTTTCACCCAACAGGCCAACATATATGGTGGCCGAATGATGAAGTCTGAATTTTATGATTGTAAGAGTTCTCAACTACTTTTTTCTTTCTTTTGACCCAGAATAATATAACAGATTGCACCTACTTTGAAAATAAAAATGCAATCAATTACACCCGAAAGGAGAAAGATATCATCCAATCAGACAGGCAACCAAGAAATTTAGAAAAAAATTAATCATGGGTCAAACAAATAATCCAATAATAAATATATTCATATAATCTTCAAGTATTCCACCAGAGTTGAATAAACAATTGGGCAAAACTGATCACAATTCTCCATCAGTTGTTCATGTACCAACCCGAAAGGCACCAAAATTTGCTTCTACCCCAAGACAAATAAACAATCTGATGCAACTCACAAGAAAAACCTTCTTCGGCTGGTGTCCATTTCCGGCTGCAATTCAAACGGGAAGAAATATTAACAGTTTCAAATCCAACAAAATTGGAAAATACAAGGCCTCAACAAATCGATATACAAAACAGAAACCATTCATAAGTTACCTTGTGAACCCATTCATATTCACCACCCTTGGTATCAAAGGTTTCATGTTGGAGACTTCTCAACTTCAGTGTGAATCGAGGACCACACTCCTGCATGTTTAGAGGAAAATTATTGATTATTGGCACTGACTAACGAGACCATTGGGATTTCAGACCAAGTGATGTTTTGGTAAAATTGGGACCAATAACTTAAGGTATACAAATGAAGTAGTTGAAATTAACAAGGTCCTACAATTCCAGATGTGTTTGAAGGCTTGCGCCAAAATTTTAAGATCCTGGTAGAAAGGATATTGACTACATAACAACGAATGCTAACAAAAAAATCCAATAGGGAACCGTAACCTGAAGGCGTGCAATCACTTTCTGTTGAGTGTTCTTCTCGCCCTTGCCATCTTTTCTGTTTTTACCTTTTGAATCACTCTGTTTACTCTCTTTGGTTTCAAAGATGTACCTGTCCACAAAACAGTAGGAAAATTCATCAGAAAGGCATTTGTGAAAAAGAAAAGATTACCTAAAGGCTTAGCCTCGGCAGAAATTGACAGAAATCAATGCCTACCGGTGATGCCGGAAGAATATATAATCGCGTTGATTATGAAAGGTAACAACTCTCCGACCGCGGAAATTTGGTTCTTGTGGGAAAAGTGACTGTATTAGTCTGGAGGATACATATGAACAAAAGAAAGTGGCGTTAAAGAAGAAAACCAGTAAGTAAAAAGTCAACAAAAGACAATGACATGCAGAAGAACTGTGAGGACACACAAACCACACTGAAAAAACATTTATAAATTATAGAAAACAAGAGCACTTTTAGAGGGATGAGAACACATATGACTACAGTGTATTTCAATTCATTCTTCATGTCAACTGTGAGGAGAATTTACAACTTTTCTAATATGCAACATGAAGAAAAATTTCATACCTCCCAATACGATGACCCAGACAAGTTGTGAAGTTAGTCAAGACCAGCTCGGGCTCATGACTGGTGGGATTTCCGTGACTCTACAGGCAATACAATGCAGTAAAGATAAGACGTTAGCCTCACAGAAACTACATCTGAAGAAACTGAAATCACATGCATGACCACGTAAAAAAACAAATCAGGTTATTCTAATATATTTAATTAGATAATACTTCTAAAATCACATTTCTCTCTTCATCAATCAATTTATCTTTGATTAGATAATCTTGCTCCAATCAAACAGGCCTCGTCCATTTAAAGGCCTGACAAATTAGATTTAATTGATATTTGGGGATGCATAATTATTAAAGACTTTCTTTAGTTTCATTAAATCAATTATCTTTAGAATAGACAGTACCTAACATTGCATTTAAATAAAAGTTCCATATCAATATACAAACCTTGATATCCTTGCGTAGAACAAGCCGTGAGAGCTTGAAATGGGCAGTAGGTCCGTCAGGCAAGCCAATGATCAAGAGACCATCTACAAGAAAGTTACAAACTTGTTAAGTTTCTTGTAGACAATCACCGTCTCCCAAAGTTTATCCGTTGAAAAGAAAATTCAATTCCAATCTAATAGTTATTACAATAGGAAAACATGTCAAGAGCACATGTATCCTATGCAATTAGGCACATGTTCTTTATTGAAAACTAACAAGTACCACTCACCTGGCTCCCTGCGGTTGGTGTGAACAACTATAAGAGAAGTAAAATCCTGCTTCTTTGCATATTCTACAATCTACAAAAATGTTATGCATATCTTCGTAAGAGATTTAACACTGGAATAGCTCAGCTTCTTCTATTAGGAAAAGAGAGGGAACGAGAACCAATAAAAGAACACCTTTTTCAAGTCATAAGTTCCTCTCTTGTAATAATGTGCATTTGGGATCACCTCAAGTAGTTCTGATATAAAAGCTGGTCCCCTCTGTAGAGGACAAATGACATGTAAAGACAATCAACCATATCAGAGGGGCAACACGAGATTTAAATTGGCACCCAAATATTATTTGATCTTCCTTTCATGGTTACTTGATGACTCTGTAACAAAAACAAATTAAAAGGAGATGGAAAACTTACAGTAGAATTGAAACGGGAAGTGGTGATCAATATCTTCGGAATCCGATCGCGTTTTAAAACGGAGCTAAATTCATCAGCATCATTACCAGCGAATAGCTATAAACCAACAGGATTGCCATATAAGCTACGACAAGCATTTGCTATTTTGGCCATAAGTAAAAAGAGTAGAACGAATCTTCCCAAATATTCACCAGAACAGATCAGTATAAATTGAAAATTAGCAGAGCAATAGCTATGAGGTAGTACCTCGTCGTCGGGCTTGCATACAGTCTCGTCAAACTCTCTAGTATTCTCAATGGTGCGTGGAATCTTCCTGGGAGGAGGCTGCACAAAAATTACATCACACCAAATCAATTCTTATTCCGAAAAAAAAAAACAACCCTAATGCCGTACAAAAAAGGGGGGACCTGACCTCCTCGCCGAGCTCGAGAGCGCGCTTCTCCTTCGGCGTCTCGGGCTTTAAGCTTCTTCCGCTTCTCGACTTTCTTTTTGCTGCTTGAGTTTAGCGTGTACGGCAGACCTCTTCTCCTTGTTCTTTATCATTGATGGGAGTATTTCTTTCTTTTTCTCCTTCTCCTTCTCC